>JASCZW010000734.1:616327-791430 GCA_034211315.2 Aedes japonicus
AATTTAAATCTATATCATTTTAATTGAAAGCTATTTTTGCATTATTTTTTCAATGAAAATTTGTCTATATTAATCAATCTTCAAGAGCACAAGAATGTGTATTTTAAAATATCCAGTAAATTGCTAGTTAACGTAACCTATTTTTTTGTCCTTATACGGACTCCGTAGCACTCTAGAGCATGAGCATGGGCACACTGAAAATTTATTTTCGTAAAGTAGCTTTCATGCGATTCGTAAGCATGGATTTTGTACGTAGAACAAATGTCTCGTATATTGTATGAAACATTCATAATGCTTTTTATCTGGTGAAATGCTACCATTACACCTTTTTGTAAAATGCACGAAATGAACTTCGTGATGACCAGCCAATCCCTGTTTCTCTTTTATACCTTACTCATGCATAATGGTGTTTCTGGTGGTATGGGCGGGAATAATTTATCACACCCAAAATAAAAATTAAAACGCTTTCGAGAGCTATAACTTCATGCTCATTAATCAAACATGTTCTCACGAGTCAGCGTGGCCTAGTGTGATCAACCACGGATTCAGAATCAGCACATTCCAAATATTCAGGTGCAAGCCCCATGTCAGAAACATTAAAAACGCTGGTCAACTCCACGTGGTTGCACTTTTTTTTGTAAAATACATTTTGAGTCGAAAAAGAAGATCTGCCAGTTCTTCATGCAACCACCAGAGAGACGTTTCTTTTTAATTTGTGACCAAATATTCGTAGCTCTTTGTATTGTTTTCGTTTAATGTACGAATGTTCTTTCTGTGTCAACAAAAGCTTCGTGCTTTTGACAGTTGCGCGTGTGCCAGTAATTACGAATGTATCTTCATAATAAGTACAAATCAGTTTCGTTGCAGAAAAAAACGAATGGATTTGTAAGTATTACATTCGATTTTATAATATAAACTAAAATTAACTTTCAGTGCATGATTGACCGCCCCAGGTTGCTACTCCGTTATCGCCAGACCAACTATTATTACATAGAGAGCCAACAGATGATGCTTGGAACTAGCATACATGACATGTTCAATGTGTAAAAACTGGTGATCCCAAACTAAGACAATACCGGTGCCGGCTCCATCCGAATACAGGTCAAGTAGTGAATGGATAAGTTTATGTTGACGTGATACTCGCTTTGAAGGAAGCTACACAAGTAACAATTCAAATGCAAATTGGTTTTATTGATGTTTTATGGTAGTTTTGTCAAATCATTATGGAGATCATCTGCTTTTATCAGGGCATTTTCCAAGTTAAGGTAGTTTTAATTGACTGACAGTTCTTAAGAGTGATTAAAAAACACTTGAAGAGCCCTCCATAAAACTACATCATTTTTTAAGTAATTTTATAAGATACTACCCTCTCAAGACATCGTTTCGTAACTTTCATAAAACCTGCTAAAAGTTTTGAAAAAGTTTTATGACATTCTCCTTTAAGATGAATATGTCTTGAAAATGCTGGCATAAAACGCTCTCAGAACCATTTGATTTCGAATAAGAGCACATACTCTTGAGAAAGAACATTATGTGAAAAATAAACAAACTGGACAATTGATGCCCATAGATGAAAGAAATTATGAAATAGTGGATCGTTCAAGCGGAAATTCAATAAAAACCTATGCAATATATTTAATACTCGTTAATCTCAGCCACCAAAGGCAATTTTTTTTGACCATCGCTAGATTCCAATGGATTCGCAGAATTCTGAGACTAAATTATCAGAAGGGTCTATGCGTTATGCGTCCTATTTTTTGTAACAAATCAAATTAAATGGTGCAATGTGTCACCAGTTGAAAACCGAGAATCATAACTCATGATAGTTGATTTTACGCCAGTTGTGCAAGTTAAACTTAACGTCCCAGGTAGTGCGTTATACGGTGCACCACCGTGGAAATACAACGCAGTACTTTCGACGTAAGGATTAACGTACACTACGATAGTAAAATGTTATGCTAATGTTATATTCTCCCGAGTCGTGCATTTCAGTTCCCAATAGGCTTCACAATATTTATATCCGTTGCAAATAAAAATTGGTATACCATCTGAGCGAGAATCGATTGTTCCCATGATCTATACGTTAAATCTAAACTCGGAAGTGGTACGCTGGAATCGCTCAGTGATCCACTACACAGCGCACTTTTTCCGACGGTATGTTTAGCCTTCGACGCAATATTATTATCTGTTGTTCTTCTCAAATTCCCATTGTTAGCATATTCTAATAAGTGTTTTTTTTATCGACTTACGCTGATGAATGGAAAAAACAATAAATTATAAGCTGCAATTATGACTAAGATCAACAATTATGATAGGCATTTTTGATTTGAACGTTCACATTTTCTTTGTTTATAATGTAACTTCTTCACACTGATTTTATGGCTATCTTAAGTAAGACTTATTTACCTTGAGCAATTCAAACAAGTTTTATTCAAGCGTAACTCATATTTTTCAAGAATAGTTGTTCTAATAAAGATGAAATTATCGCGCTCCTCGAAAAATCTTGTTAGTCTTGTGCAAGAAATATAAGTTTTATTTGCGTTTAATGGTTGTTTAAGATAAAACCATTGACAAAATGGCGAGCGTGGCTATTCTGGATTCCCTCGGAATGGTAGCCATTTAAATAAGTATTCAACAAAACTCTCGTTTTTCCAATGCTACGAACAAACAATGCTGTTTAAAATACATTTTGAAAACAATTAAATGAATGAAATACATTCATTCAAGATATAACAATTTATCAGCCTTGTCACCTAATTGTCGTATTTTCAACTATTTTTTTTATTTTTCAAATAGGTCAATGATCTAGCAATAATTCTGTGGCGCATTAAAATTTTCGAACTTTTATGTCATAAAACACAAATAAACTGAATGTCGCATGAAAAATGTATCAATTGCAGGCAAAAAAACAGATGAATTTATGGTCAATTTAACAATTCATTTACAATCGTATCCACTTTGGAAAAGAAATATCATATGTTGATCGATATTTATTTTCTTCAGTAGCTTCCACAACAACAAAAAAAAAGTCCTTATTCAGCAGAACGAATCGAAAAATGGAATCTTCGAAGCATATTTGTAACGGACTAGAAGTGTTCTTAAAGAGGAAAATCATAAAACTATTAAAACTTGGGGTAGTTTTATCATAGTTTTAAGCATGTTTTGAATGTCATTACAAGTATGTACCGATAAAACTATCATGTTTTAAGGGAACCTTGAGAAACAGTCTTGGGAACCTCTTGTAGTATGAGCCTTTTTGAACTTATTAGGGTTTTATGGCTGCTTTATCGATGCTATGTAGAATATCTAGTTTTATGCGTGGTTTTATCAAATGAGTCTTGAAAACTTCTTCAAGTGTACCTTAAAATTGAATTTGTTACTTGGGTAAGAACTCCTCTGCACCTCTGGGATGTTGGATAAAATGGTTGGGTTTGCATCCGTTTTGGTGAACGATGTGCTGAATTCAACTGACGTCGGTAGAGAATAAGATATTCAACCATGTTCTCGAATTATTCTTTGCAGAGAGATGCACAGTAAAGTTATTCAAATTTTGGCACCGATTTGAACCAAGAGTAATGATGCTGTTGGGCCCACTCACAAGTGTGGGTGGTTTATTTCAGAAAAATATTAGAATACGTTAAAATTTAGAGTGTGAGATTTAAACCAACACTAGTGATGGTACTGGAGCCACTCACAAGTGCGGGTGGCTTGTTTCAATGGAATAGAAAAATACTTTAAGTTATCGCGTGATTTGATATAAACACAAACTTGTTTATAAATTGCACATCGATCATAACAAACAACCGAAAACCCTGCAAACTCAAACTCAAATTGCTATTCTAAATCTTCACTTTGAAACTTCACTGATTATAAAATAAAAGGAAATGAACGAAAAACATGAAAAACAGGTCCGCTTGCGCCCGAAGTTTACTTCGATCTCTACGAGGCTCCGTAGCACTCTAGAAAACTCAAAACAAAATCAAGATTGTGTAATTGCATGAAACTATACTTGATTAATAATTGATACATTTATGGAGCACCACCGGGCACTTTTTCTTCTTATTTAGCATTTCAAGCTCATTGCTTCCATAATTTGCTTATTGGTTGCTCTCAACTTAGTGTTGTAAATGCACTTCCACAGTTATTAATTGATAGCCTTCGATGTCAGGTATCATTTTTGCATTAGTATGATTGTGTGGCAAGTACAATCATACCTTATGCCCAGGGAGTCGAGAAATTTTCCTGAACGAAAAATGCCTAGACCAGACCGGGAATCGAACCCAGCTACCTACAGCATGGTGTTGCGTTGTAGCTGCGTCTTTACAGACTGAGCTAAGAGCGGACCTACACAACGTGCACAAAGCCTTCAAAAAGTCTGACAGTAAAAAGTTTCGCTTAACACCATCATCTTATTGGAAAACTAAGAAAATTAAAACTTATAATTCACTTGTTTTCCTTTTATATATAGAAAACAACAATATTTCACTGGAAAGCTTATCGGTTGGCAAATAAACCCAGAACTCGAAAAGCAATATGAATTTCTGTTCAATATCATGCACATAATTGGAGCATCACAAAACATAAAATTTTGCATTATTCATAGTGTAAAGTTCTGAGACATTCCTTACATTGTCGATGATATTGTATGCAAAAGCTCATCTTTTTTAGAACTATTTCATGCAAGTTGCTGCTCTTTCTTAAGGACAATCATAATCAACAAAATGATCGTGCGTATGGCAATAGTCTTGCCAATATTCCAAGAGATAAACAAGCTGTAGAACGCTACCGGAATGTATCGAAAATCGGATGCTTCCGTAATGCCTGCTTCATAATAGCCAAGTATTTTTCGATGAGCCTTAGTTCCGGTGCGTTGATGGGTTCATGTCCTTGGGTACGAAAGAAGCCCCTCCAGGACAACACTTGAATAGTGGCACGAGGCTTGATCCGGCGAGAAGATTGTAGAGCCTTCGTGTTGCTTCAACAGAGGAAGCAGGCGCTTCAGTAGACACTCCTTGAGGTAGATCTCCCCGTATAAGCAGACCTCTTGCCAAATCATGTATTTCTTGGCAAACTTTGAAAGTGTCTACTTCCTTACTTCCTCCGGAACATCAAACTTGTGCTGGGCGGTAAAGAACAGTAGCCCTGGAAGCTGCCGGAAGTCCGCCTTGACGTAAGTCTTATCATCCATGATGAGACAATGAGGCTTCGTCAGCACCTAGGTGTATAGTTTCCGGGCCCGTGACTTTCCCACCGTATTTTGCCGTTCGTCACGATTTGGAGCCTTCTGCACATAGTACGTATGCAGTCCCTCCCAGTCCTTGGCTCTCTGAAAGAAAGACTTGGACGGATTCAACTTTTTGGCCACATCCCTGACCAAAGCATTGGGATTCCGCTGAAACGCTTTCACGACACGCTTGTGATCCTAATCATAATAGAACATCCATTCTGACCGCACTTCTTTGAGAGCCTCTCATATAATGGTCTCAGTTTAAGTATAAATGGTCCAGAAGTATTGTTTTAGACTTTATTAAACAACTTTCCAGAGAAAAGTGTGTCGATCTGACTTCACCAGGAACAGTTATGACCATTGAAAGCCAGCATATTTTAGCAAAAAAAAAAACGGCAGAGTACAGTGCGCGACATGCGCGGATTCCCTAGTCTCATATGATATTGTCATATTGGGCATTGTCATTTGTTGTTTTATCAGATAATATTTCGTGATCCTTCGTATATTGGAAGTTACTTGATTGAGCTAAATTGTTCAGCAGATAAAGGCCTTCATGATGGTAAACTGAAAAATTCATAATTATCTCACTACATGGCGCTAGTGTACATTAGCCTGGGACACGGACGTATGGAAGAAAAAAAATATTCGCTCCCTAATGAGTTTTGGAAGCCTTTTGGGTCCTATAATAACTGTGAAAAATTTCAGATCGATCGGTGAAACTATATTTTTGCGCACGAGGTTTTAATTTTACATAGGATTTTATATGGGAAAACTTACTTTTACATAGAATAATCTGGCGCGGTGACCCGTTGCCATCTAAAAATAAGTGAAGCCAATTTTCCTCTTGGAAATTTATCAAGGAAACTTTTCTTCGAAGATTGCAAAGCGATCCGACGATTGTGGAAAAAGGTATTGAGCTAAAACTGATTACAATCCAAACGAACGGCTCATTGAACTGTTTTTCCTAACAACACTGCCACCTGCAGCATGGCCTGTAGCCTGCTGCTGTCGGTGCGAAACAACCACGTTGTTGTGAGGCGTATACTCAGCATGGAGGAAAGCCGATGTCATGCACATAGAACAGTTTGACAGTTGACTCCGTTAAAACAAAGTTATACAAAGCTTCCGTTGCAAGTTCGAATTGTGATCTGTTGCTTGAAGAAAATGGAACAGTGTCGATTTCTTTTGTTGGCGTAGTTTTGAACTCGTTCAAAGCCAAAATAATGCCAACAAAAAAGGAATGCGCTTCAAGTGATGTTCTATTACAATTACTTGAAGCATTATGCCATCCCAGAGTGCATCGAAGAAGTGGCTAAAATGGTTGTAAAGTTAAAATGAAAGTTAACATGGTTTTGTAGTTAAGTGAAGTCCTTCCTGAAGTTTCTAGCTCTTCGGAGAACTTCATGGAGTTTCTTAAGAGAGCTTCCTAAAAGTTCTTCAGAGAAGTTCTGCAGAAAACTCAAGCAAAGTTCTGCAAAGAACGTCAGGAAAGTCCTGCAGAGAACTACAGGAAAATTCCGCAAAGAATTTCATAGATGTGCAGGGATGACCTTCAGAGAACATCAGGGAAGTTTTGCAGATAACTTCAGAGAATCTTAGAGAAGTTTTTTTATAGCACTTCAGGGAAAATATTGCAAATGCCGGGATTGTCTTGCTATCCTAACCCAAGCAACACAGCTTGTATTAAACAAGTTGAAAGAACTGTTAAATGACAAAAACAGGTTATAAATTTAGGTGTATAATAATTCATTTCGTACTTTTATATAACGCAAAAAGCGCAAAAAGTAAAGCCTTATAAAACATAAAACGGAAAAAAATATACGCATACAAAAATATAACATCGCCATGCGTGGGATTTGAACACTTGCCCTTGGCGTGATAGGTTCGTAGCTTCTTTGCTAAGCCAACTCAGATTGTTGAGAAGTAAACTCTGAGTATCTATGATATGCTTCCCGTTGGCAGTGAAACCACAATCGTGTACAACAAATTCATCGTAATGAGAAAAAAGAACACGTTTTGCAGAACTTGGTTGTTGTAATGTAATTTCAACAATATATAGAACTGCCCATAGAATCTTGTCATGTTTATGTATGATAAATTTATGGAACCATGTTTTCAAGAACAATAATAAAGTATTAATCACTTGCAGCATTTGAAAAAATATTTTTAGCTCGACCGTTAGTCAAAGTGATAAATAGAATTCGAGAAATACAAACCGCTTCAAACTTGACATGTTTCGCAATACGTTTATAATACATTTATAATACAACCAATTATTAATCATTCTAAAAAGATGTTTTGTGTGTTACTTGGGAAAGTTCTGAAAATTATTACTATCTTTCATGTTTGTTTTCCAACATAATTTCAATGCAATGGGTAAAGAATGGACCATCAGGGCACCGGATTTAAGTGATTTGAATAGGGAGAGTGTAGTTTTCAATTCCTGTTGATAAAATTTCATGAATTTACGGTGGGTTCTGAGTAAATTCAGAGTTGATCTTCTTCTTCTTCTTTTCGCATTTCAAGCTTATTGCCTTCATAATTTGCTTATTGCTTCCCAAGTAGCACACTAGGGTCAAAGTTTTTTGTAGTTACTTGATTATGACTTAGTAAGTCATATTTATGTTATCTCAACTGAATTGCAACAAGTGTGCTACTAGGGTTGCTCTCAACTTAGTGTTCTAGATGCACTTCCACAGTTATTAATTGAGAGCTTTCGATGCCAGGTACCATAATTGCATTCGTATGATTGTGTGGCAAGTACAATCATACGGTATGCCCAGGGAGTCGAGAAATTTTCCTTAACGAAAAATTCCTAGACCAGATCGGAAATCGAATCCAGTCACCTCCAGCATGGTGTTGCTTTGTAGCTGCGCCTTTACTCTGACTAGCCTCGATCGCTAGTCAGCAGCGAGTCGACCTCGACTTAATGACTCTGACTCAGTTGGTCTGGATCTCAAAATACAGGTGATACAAATAGTGCACATGTACACTCGCCCTACCTACAGAACGAGTTCTGAACTAATGTTTACACCATCCGAAACGCCTTGACCACTCGAATATATTTATCGAAGACGCCATCTAGTAATATGTCAAGGATCTCCAGATCCACCTCATTAAGTAATTTTACATGCACACTATCGAATAGTGAGATAATTCTGAACTTTTAAGTGGACTACTTAGAACGTCCAAGTTTCCTAAATAACTTTCCCAAAGACAGTAAATTAATAAACAATAAAGATCCCCGGAAACAAGTAATTCAATATGTTCACATGTACATTAGCACCACATAGCGAACGAATTCTGGACTGATGTTTAAGCTATCCATAAGGCCATAGCCACTCAAACATATTTGTCAAAGATGCCAACTTCCTAAAAGTCAAGGCTGCCTAGATTCGGGATATTCACTTATTTTACAAGCACACTAGCGCCACGTAGTCGAATAATTTTGAAATTTTGCCATCTTGAATGACTTTGCTGAAGAAATGCATAATGCAATTTTATGTTTTTTTGACAAAATATACTGCTTTTAAACGGTTATATCTTTTTCCGGTGAAGTCGTATTTTCACTGACTGAACTTGAATCTCCCTAACCAAGTCAATAAATGCCTCTAGTTAACAATTTATAGATTTCTGAATTCAAAGACTATTTTCTCTTCCATTCAACAAACCTAATGACTATAATTTGCAGACAAAGCACAATTCCACCAGTTCCGAGTAAAGTTTAGATATTTTACTCGGAACTGGTGGAAATGTGCTTCGTCCATTCTCTTTTCCTGACAACTAATTTGCCTCAATAATTTACGTTCTACCCATACAATACGTGTACATATGAATGAACGAGACTTTCCACACAAAACTGGCCTCCCACAATGCGGTAGCTCAGCCCCAAGGTCGTCACATTATTTCACTTCTTTCTTTATCTGGCTCATCATCTCTTCCACCATGTCCTCCTTCTCCTCCTCCACCTCTACCACCTTCTATTCAATGTAGCTCGACGAGGTAGCAATCCGATGCACTTGACGTAAATAATCTCGTCATTATTATGAAATAGCAATTGCCCACCTTCCGCGTCATAATACCAGCCTAGTCGTTCGGCAGATGAGAGTAACAAAACACCAAAATTAAATTAAATCCATCTTCATTACAATTTTCGTGAATTCCGGCTGCCTCCTCCATTCGGAGATTAAACCGAGGCTCGTCCAAGAGATCGAGTCGGAAGTATGTAGTTGGTAGCTGGACACATGGGGTTAGTAATCATCCTCCGGTCGATTGGTCGACTGGCCCCAAGCTGGCTTGAACCGTTCACCGGACAGCGGCGGCGGTGGCATCGATGGTGATATAAATAAAATGAATCAGAGGTAAATTGGAGCTCGACGAAAGCAATTGAATCGGACGGCAAAAATCGATGCTGGTCGGAAACTTTCTGGCAGAAACTTATTTTCGTTGATTATGTTGAGCTGTTGAGCCTTGAGAAGCGAAACGTAAGCGGTTGGGTTGGATTGATGGCTGGCAGATTGAGATTTGGCAGTTTGATCGGACGCTAGGAGAACCGATTGTTGGGTGGAATTTTGAACTTGATAGAATCGTTTGCATTTGACGTCAGGTTGAATAATTCATTATGCAGCTTTGTTGGATTTGATTGAAAGGCATTCGGAGAGTAGAGATCTTTATTGAATCTGATGAAACTTTGAAAGTCGGTGATTTAAAGAAGAACTTTACCTTCGGGGTTTATGCCCGAGCAAATTGCAAACACGCAAGAAAGTTATTTCTCACAATGCAAAATGTGGTTAAAAGTCGTTCTATGTTACATTTGAACGATTGCATCGCGGTTGCAAGACTATCAGTACACTTTCTGTCACCCGCTTCGGCATCGTTTGTGCCCGAAGGGAACCTACGAACACACATTCGATTTGCCACTCTCTCGCTTTTGACCCATTTATTTTCCACCTGCAGATCCATTCTGTTCATACACATCTATCAACGTATTCAATTGTTGGTAAAAAAAGAGGTTTTTTAACTCTGTAAAATGAAGTCTGTGGGAAACTCCGACGCAGGTAGGTATTCGCCACAATTGGCGTTTTCGACTAATCAGTTTATCGCGGTGGACTCGTGTGAAACGTTTGAATTGTAATCAGTTTAAATATCCATTTGCATGTTGAAGCTTGAAACGAATAGACTTGCCAGTAGTTGGAAATTGAATGCTATCACTTGAAAGAGTGAACTTTCATATGTCTTGATATCGTCAGGTACTGAACGAATGAATCATATTGAATCGCTATTTTATGCGATTTTCCTGTCACCTGGTGGCAAATCTACCTATGCATCGCCAATCATATTACCCCAACTGTTTACAGTCAGATTTTGACAGGGATATCAGCTGTTTCGCAGAAAGCAGAAAGAAATCTCCGTTCAAAGGTATGTTGTTAATACCGCCTGCACCTCGGGATGAAGCAATCCGCCAACGTGCGGCTCTTCGTGTCGATGGAATACAGTAGATCCGGCATTTTGATTGTGATTGTAGTCCAGTAGAAGCTGAAGCGCGTAACTGAGGAGAAGATGGCGAAATTTTGCCATGCATTGGGCCCAACCGGACAATCCGTCAAAAAGTACCTCCAGTCCCTGGACAATGTCAAGTGGAAGCGTTGGTCCAAGTCAACCGCCTGGAAGAAGTAGGCTACAACCCAAAACAACGGCTCAAGCCCTAGTCGCACACTTGTTGCCATTCGGTTGAGATAACATAAATATGAGTTATTTAGTCATAATCAAGTTACAACTACTAATTATGATTATAGTGTGCTACTTAGGAGACAATGGTCAAGGACAATCGTCATTTTACTTGGTTGTGATGGACGATGAGACATATCTGATTCATCGTCAGATGACAGGACATGGGGATAGGATTTTTCAAACCCCTGATCAAGAAGGAGAGCAGCGATGTGAACTATATCTTCTCCACCAATTTCCCGAGAAAGGTTCTATTGTGGCTGACCATCAGTCATCAAGGAATGTCGAAGTCACTGTTCTCATCCTCGGGTTTTGCTGTGAATGGAGAGAATTATAGTACCAAGTGCCTCTCGGAAGTGGTCGGAAGAGAGTGTGGTGATTTGGTCAGAACACCGACTCCAATATATACCCATACATTTTCTTTTCCTCGTTGTGCTGAAGCTAAATTCATACAATATCTCTATATTAATGTAATCTTGCACTGTGCTTACACAAATCCTTGGAAGTTCTACAAAAACTGTAAATATGACATATGTGTAAAATACATCACGGTAGCTAGGTACCTACTTTAAAATCCCCTTTAAAAGGCATACACTGAAGCATGCTCGAAGGCAGCCATTTCTTCAAAATTTAGAATTGATTTAACTTAGATTCTGTACTAGATATTGAATATTTAAGCACATCAGTTTGTATACTTGCTTGCTGTGAGCAATGTGATAGAGTTCGATTCTATGTTCATTCACGAACAATCGAGATTTATCAATTTGAAATTGCGAGGTAAGTTTGCGAGAGAGAGAGAGAGAGAGAGAGAGAGAGAGAGAGATAAAAGATAGGAAAAAATACATGGAGCAGCGATTCACCTTAAGTTTCCAATCAAAAAACTTTTTAATTTAAACAGAGGAGGCTAAAATATAAATGCTCGTCTAGCGATCTTTGAAATTTGACGCTTGCTTAGCGGTTCCAGTAGTAATTCACGATTTGTTTGATGTTTGTTTTTTTAATATAATCAATATTTCGCTCAAAAATTAAGAAAATCAAGTGTCCAAAATATGAGTCTTAGATTTTCACTACAATTCGTATTTCGGACAACGAAATTCAATATGATAACTACCTCCTAATTTCCAGCTTATTATGAATGAGAGCCGCAACTACCCTAAGAAGAAAGTCAAAGCAGCGTTGGATGCCATCCGGAGAGGATCTTCCATGAGGGTTGCTGCAGCCTTGTCCGAGATTCCAAGGAGTACGCTGTATGATTGCTGAACGGAACTGCCCCCGGGCTCGGTGGGAAAGCCAACCGTTCTGACGGAGAATGGGAATCACTGCGTGGGTCAAGGACATGGCTGGACTTCTGGTTTGCGAAGAGATCCTGAGGATAAGCGTTGGTCATTTCGCGAAGCGTTTGGGAAAGCAGGTTGTGTTTCCACATGGAATACCTTCAAAGGGATGGATCACGAAGTTTTTGAAGAGGCATCCTGATGATTCCCATCGAACCGCCAACCCAATTTCAAAAAAGAGGATCATCTCGGAACATGAGGTGCGATCTTGGTTTGCTGAGGCATTCTTAGTATCGCAAGATCATTTGGAGGTGCGAAGCATTCCAAGTCGTGTTTTTAACAAGGATGAAAGCGCGTTCGAGATAGCTTCAAATCCCAAAAATAAAAGAGTATTTGTTGCAAAATCGGCAAAAAATGTGCATAAGATTCAAGGTAGTTAATCGTAATTATTCCTGCAAAGTTGTCAATTGGTCCCACCGCTCATACTCTTTCCGTACAAGTAGTGTACCAAAGGAGTGGGGTGTTGGTTGCACAGAAAACGGCTGGATGAATACAGGATCGTTCTATGAATATATATCAAACGTGTTTTACCCGTGGCTTGTGAGAAAGAGTATCGCTTTTGCAGTCATTATGTTCGTCGACGGCCACCGGTCACATGCGACTTACGACACTGTTCAATTTTGCATGGAGAAGCAAATCATCCTGGTTTCCCTTCCACCGAACGTCACTCATTTCATTCAGCCGCTTAATGTTAAGCCTACGAAATGCGCTTGGGACACTGTGCTTGTCTAATGGCGGTTCGATCATGGTGCGATGAATACAAGGCCAGATTTTGCACCTTTGTTAGAGTAAGCAATCAATGACACGGAGAGTAAGGATTCCTCTCTTAAAAATGGATTCAGAAAATGCGGTCTGGTTCCTTGGAACGCAAATGCGATTGATTACACTTTATTTGCCGAATCCGTGTACAATCTCTAAAGACAAAAGAGAAAACCTTCCAGGTCCTGTACCCGAGCCAGACGCTGAACCAAGCCTGCTCGTTGCCTTCCAAGAGCAACGTAGAAATTTGTTGTGGAACGGAAACCATGAGACAATTCAGTTGTTCGATAAATGAAAGAGAGTATCCGATGACCTTGACATCAGCATGCCTGATCTACTATCAGAACCATACAGTGTTTATGAGGAAAGTAAGTATAATAATTGCAACATATATTAAATTTTCATGAGACTATCGTAAATGTATTGCAGCAATATCTCCGGAAGAAATCAATGAGATTCCCGAAAAATCCGACGTAACACTGGACTACACAGGATTCAGTAGGTTTCATTTTTTTTTAATATAACGATATAAGCTAATAGGTATGTTTTATTACAACAGATCAGCAGGTGGCTTAGGAATCATTGGACACGCTGGATTCAAATAATAATCGAACAGAAGAATAGTTCGATCCACCATGGTCTCAGTTTTTCCTGGAAATTCAGTGGAAAACTAAAGCACCACGCAGCAACAGCGGTGGCTACTAGCAAATCCTCGGACTTAATGTACAGAGAAGAAGAAGCAGATAAGAAAAATGGAAATATCCAAGCGCAAGAAACTCGAAAAAAGGAAAGAAAAAGCTGAGTTAAAGCTGAAGGAGACAGAAATGAAAGCTGTGGCCAAATTAAAGAAACGGGAAGAACGAACGAAGCAAAAGGACAAACTAGAAGAAGAGAATAAGGCGAAAAAGGCCATTCGCATGCAGATTAAGGAAGCTAGATTGAAACAGAAGAAAAGGACAACAAACAACACAACAACAACGGAACAAGTTGAAAATGAGGAAAAATTACCACAACACGCATAACATTATCAGTCCAAATATTATCAAATATGTATAACAATGTACTACACTACACGATAACTATTTCTAAGAAAACCAGTTTTTTTTTTAGTTTCTCTGCCTTAAACATTATGTGGAGAACTGCTCGATTAAGAAAATATGAATTGCAGTTACTTTGCAATCACCTCAGTTTTATAGGTCACCAATCATATAGATCAGTGTTTTTATGGTTTTGAGCAATTCATCAAACAGAAAACTATATGCATATTTTTAGAATATATAGAAAGTATGTGGGATACTTGAAATTTTACTTATATACCTTTGAATCACAAGGTGAGGTATCAAATGGATGAGCCTTAATGATGGGTAACGCTGATTTAATACAGATACAAAAATGAATTTGTTTTACGATGTGTTGCACTTCTAAAGGGTGTCCACGATGAAATTGCCACACACAAAATTGATTCGCAAAATTCGAGTTTTCATCCGATTGCCATCAAATTTTCAGGGATTGAGAAATAACTATTAAACTTCATTTTATCATTTTACTCGTATTTTATTTACAGTTCATACGCAAATGCCCGCACCTTGGCCTTAACCCCGGCCATAAGATTCTGCACAACCTGTGAATCAACCGTTTTTTGCATGTAAACCCATACTTTCTTCAGTTCCTCGACTGTCTTCACTACCTTAGGTCGTTTAAGAAGGTGCTGCTTCATAATCGCCCAGTACTTCTCGATGGGGCGGAGCTCCGGAGTGTTGGGAGGGTTGAACATTTTCGGCACGAAATTGACCTTATTGTCCGCATACCACTTCAGCACGTCCTTGGAGTAGTGGCATGAGGCCAAATCCGGCCAGAAGATTATTGGGACGTTGTGGGCCTTCAGGAGAGGAAGCAGCCGCTTGTGGAGGCACTCTTTTAAGTACACCTGTCCGTTCATCGTGTCCTGGGTCACGAAAGGTGCACTCCGCTTCCCGCACGTGCAGATGGCTTGCCAAACCAGGTATTTCTTCGCAAATTTGGACATCTTCTGAGTGCGGACATGCTCCGGAACGCTGAACTTATCCTTGGCCGTGAAAAACAGGTTGCTGGTGATCTGTTTGAAGTCGGCCTTCACATATGTTTCGTCGCCCATGATGCAGCATTCAACTTTCGTCGGCATGTTGAGGTACAACTTCCTGGCACGGGTTTTGGCGGACTTGTTCTGCTTCTCGTCGCGATTAGGGGCCTTTTGTACCTTGAACGTTCGAAACCCAGCCTTAAGTTTGGCCTTCTGGACAAAACTTCGGCTTAGGTGCAGCTTCTTAGCCACATCCCGAACGGAGGCGTTCGGATTTCGGTTGAAGGCCCCAACTACGCGGTTGTGATTTTTGGTGTTGTACGGAATACTTTTTCCTTCACTTCTGGGCTTCCGATCGGTGATCAACCGTTCCTCGAACCGCTTAATCACTCGCGACACCGTGGAATTCGCGATTCCCAACGTTTTAGCGATGGAACGATGCGAGAGATCCTTGTTCTCGTGATGAATGCGCAAGGTTTTATCACGCACGAGCTGTTCTTTCGACTCCATTTCCGCGAGTTTTGATCACAGGACTTTAACACTTGCAGGATGTAAATAATGCACTATGAACTAAATCCACCCAAATTTTCAATAAATTCTACCCAACCGTTAAAAAGTTAGAGCAATTTCATAGTGTGGCAATTTCATCGTGGACACCCTTTAGGTGAAATTTGTCGTTTTGTGTTTCACTAATTGCCCTTTCAATAAAATTTTACCAGGTGGTTACGAACTATGGAACGATTGATAAATATTCTAGCATTCGGAAATCGTAATCAAAGAGGTGTCCGAAATTTGAATCAACTCTGTCCAAAATTTCAATTTCTTCTGACTACGTGTCCGAAGTATGAATTTCAATGGTTCATGGAAAAAAACTAGCTTTTTTAAATAAATTTTATTTTTCATAATAAATTTTCATTTTTTTTTCAAAATGTCATTGTAGACAACACAACATTGTACTCATCAAGTAATAAATCAGAAGAACATGAGTTACTAACAGCAGTCAAGGAAAGTTGTAATAATCTTATATAATTGATGAATTATGAATTTATAAAATCTTCTGTATCATAGACTAAGAATATTTGTCTCAGAAATTTTCTAGAGAAAATATAAAATTTTAATGTACGAGTTTCAATGAAACTTTGAAATCATAACGCTTTTAACTAATCATGTTGCAGTGTCTTCCTATCTCAGCTATGATCGAATCGAGTTCGTTTGACTGTCGGGATGCGATCAATTCAACCTAAATTCAGAATCACGTCGTACTCGCACGGTGGACTGCACGAGTTGTTAAAGTGGTCAGGGAACGGATTAGCCGAAAATTTGCAAGCGAGGCAAATTACCACTGGTTAAAGTGAATGCCGTATATTATAAAACGGAAATTTTGAAGAAAGTTGTCAAGCCATATGTACAAGAGGTGTTTGGAGATGATCGCTATGTGTTTCAGCAGGCCCGAGTGCCATCGCATACTGCAAATCTCGTTCAGGGCTGGTGCCGAGAAAATTTGACCGACGTTTTGGACAAGAATGAATGGCCTCCCAGTTCAACAGATCTGAATCCCTTGGATTATTTCATATGGTCATACATGGTTTTTCTTCTTCTTTAGCATTTCAAGCTTATTGCTTTTACAATTAGCTTAGGGCATCTTCAGCGGCGGTCTATTTTTAGATCAACTTTATACCTGATTTGCATCAGATAAACTTGAATTGAACTAGCTAAAATAGACCAAATTTGCGTTCCCCGCACCGGCATTGTATTTCTTGTTGTTAAACCCGCCAACACCTGTCATCCTATCAATCATTCAACAGTTTTTTAATTCACACAGATTTTTGACAAACATTTTGCCATTGATTGGTTTGACCAAATAATTTTTAATGCCAGTATTGCGTCGTTAGCTGACGACAAGGAATACTTGTGTTTTCGTGTGGGTTCACATAAATGAAACGTAAACTTAAACCAAAAATGAGAATTCGTCCTCCTGTGGTGAAAATTTGTCTGAAAGGGGGGGTGGGGGAGTGTCTCCAATACAAATGAAACCCACATTTCTGTACTACTCGAGAACTAATCAAGAAAATGGCACCGCATTTGGCATGTGGGGGTTTTTGATGACAAGAAATGTTTCTATGGTAGTTCAAGACCCCTCCCTAATCAGGAAGGAATGGCGCTTATACAAATGAAACAGATTTTTTATGCATAACTCGAGAACTTATCAAGCAAATGGAACCAAATTGGGCATGTGAAGGTTTTTGAAAGCAGGAAATGTTTCCACGGTGGTTCTTTGAAAGAGGAGGGGGGGGGGGGGGGGCTCTCATTCAAATGAAACACAAGTTTCTTCATAATTCAAGAACTTATCAAGCAAATGGAACCAAATTTGGCATGTGGAGGTTTTTGAAAGAAAGATTTTTTTTTGATAGTTTGAAACTCCTCCCTTTTCTGGAAGGAATGGCTCTCATACAGATGAAATAGAAATTTACGCATAACTCAAGAACTAATCAAGCAAATGGAACCAATTTTGGCATGTGGGGGCTTTTGGAGGCAGGATTTTTTCTTATGGTGGTTCGAGACCTCTTCCTCTCTGTATAGGGGGGGGGGGGCGGTTATACAAATAAAACAGAAATTGAACAAAAACACAAAATGTGTATTTCTCGGGTAGGTAGCATGTTCTAATAGAAGTTAAAACCCCTTCTTAGTCAAGAATGAGGGATGCTTATGCTACTTTCAATGCTACATTATGCACAAGAAATTAATCTAAGGTTAGGCAAGAGAAAATTACTGACAGGATACGGCATAGTTCGAAGATTAATGTTTTGTCTATGAAATGCTTCTACACCGAAAGAAAAACCACGGTAGAAACTATCGATTCAAGGCTCGCACCGGGTTCAGCTAGTAGGTTATAAATACATTTTATTATTATGTCTTACATGACCAATTCTCATTTTGATCCTTTTTCTCCTCTTATGATTTAGAAGTATCTAGTGCCTTGAATACAAGAAGCTGCAACGGAATCTGTGGTAGACTTTTGCACTTATTATTGAATGTAATTTTTATTGTCGGTTTGCAAATGGACATGTTACCAAATCTGAGCTGATTTGATTCATTCAGTGCTGTGTTTAATTTATCTAGTGGCTGATTTTACAGTTTAATCTTTGTTATTCCTTGATCATAACTCACAATATCATTATATTTTATAGTATTGTTTAATAGTTTTAACTTCATAGATGATTTAAACATTACTTATTGTTTTTATGTTCATTTCTCTCTAACTTCATTTCAATTAAATCTTCCTTGTTTTCCTAGCTCAGGAGCAATAACTATTAGGTCAGCAAAAATAAAAGCGCGATTGCTGCCCTTCATACAATGGCATGATTTGGGTAATCAGTGGTTATTGAAGCTTGATCAAGTCTAACAGAGAATAGAGCCCATTGCTGTTGGACTTAGTTTCCGTGCTACAATGGGTGGTAGCACATATCATACATACTCATTAGCTGTCAGCAATGTTTTCCTTGATACCTTAAGTCGACATATACCTATTTTCTAAATTGAAATAGTCCACAAATTATCGCAACACGTCTTCAAGCAAACCTATCACTTGAATTCATGCTGCTGTGTGCAATTCGACCATCTTAAATGCCCTTCTTATTATTACATCAGATCAATTTCAATCGTTGCGAAATTGCTCGGTGCTCTACAATCAGAAACTAGTTCATCGAAACACCGTAGCCAAGGAAGTGATCAGACCGAACGCACATCCAAATCGAAGCCTCACATGTGCAATGTTTCACAAACAAAGCGATTCAAACCCATTCAATGATGTCTACGAACCAATCGAATAAAAAAGATGCGTCCAAAAAGAGCAGAAACCGAAATCAAAGATTACGAGCCCAAACAAACAAGCTCAAGTGTATTGGCGCGGGCACGTATCACCAAAGTACTCTCATCCCCTCGTCGCAGGCCTGTGTGAGCAGAGGCTTTCGATCAACAAAAATCGCCTCTCAATCAGAGAAGTATAACACGAATCCGTGGACAAAAAGAAAACTGTAAGAGACGCTGAACATATTTTCGCGCCACTCGGTACGCTCCGCATACCGGAGTAAATTTTCTTTTAGCCATTATTTGATTATGTAAACAAACTTTGCCACAATTTTCTGCAGCCTCCACCCCGCGTGAGATCGGGCAGCCAGAATGGGGGGCCGCATAGATTGGTACTGTGTCAATTTTTTTCTCCTCCTTTGCTCACCAAAAGCCATCAACGGCACGTGAGCAGTTTTGTGAAATCGGAATGTCCAAGTGTCATGTGCCGAAATTGGAAAGTTCAATTTTTTTTTGCTTTTGTGATATGTGGAAATAGTATTTTTGCATAGGTTTTCTTCAGAAGCAATTATCCGATTACCGTGGGGGACTGAAATGCCTAAGCCTCTCGTTCAAAAAAATAAATGTGAGCGTCGCGTATGAAGTGAGCGGGGTGAAGGAAAATCTCCTTGGTGGTTTAAACCGATTGGAAGGAATTATAAATTAGTGATAATTGATATATTTGCTGTCATCATTCGGAATTACCCCTATAATTCGTATCTGGATATTTTTGGTCATATTAAAGGAAAACTGTTGCATAATCAGTCGAATGCAGAATTATAAAACGGAGTAGAGTTCATGACTTTGCAAGCGGAATGGAAATAAATTCAAAGCTTTCGCACAGAGGTTGTTCATCTCTGTTTAGACTATTTTTAAGTCGTCAGAAAACCTCGAACTGTAATAATCTTGATGGTAAGTTAAATGTATACTTAGATCATATAATAAACTATAATAAGATTGAATGAACAACAGATCGAAAGGAAGATGGTTAAAATATTTGATCAGGTGTTACAATCTTGCTCCTATCCATTAATTTGGTACACGTAATAATTTAGATAGTAGTTGCAATAAGCAGAAAAAACAGCATCAGTTGTAGCTTGCAATAACATTTCTCATAAAAGACGCAAAAAATCTGCAACTTTAAGAAAGGGAAAACGAATGCAAACATTTTTGCAAGGCAAAAAAAAACAAACATGCACCACCAACTGCGCATCGCCAATCGAAACAAACTGAAGCGCGTATCAAAAAATAAACAACGAATATGTGCTCCTTGAGAAAACCCCTTGCAAAATAATCGAACCGCCGAGCGCTAAAGAAAAGTGGCGTCCACTTAGTTGTACGCGATCCATATCTCCTCATATGCGCTCTTGGGCGTCTTGTGCGGCATTACCCAATCAAGGAGCCATTATGGATTGCCCTTGTCTTTCGCTGCGGATAAACTGTGGATAGAAATTTGCAGCGAATCACTTCTCCGGTCGGTCAAAAACAAAGTTTCATAATCAGTTCTTCAACATACAGATTTAAGATGCATCGTAGGCTCTCGAGAGCTGGATGAAACTTGAGACACTTCACTTCTGGAATCGTAATTGAGCTGGCGAATGTCCGACGGTGGAGTTCATTGCGAATGCCTCCGTCGTCGTGCCGTCCGTCGGTCCGACGGCAGCACTTTATGATAGAGTTCATAAAAGTGATATACCATTTGTGGTTAACGATTCGAAGCGGCAAACGGCAGGAAAGTAAGGCAGAACAATGATATTATTTATGTAACGCGCACGGGAGAATGTTTTGCCCTTTCCGCCCACCAGCTCCACATAACTGATTATGGTCTCTGCTCAACTCTGGAAGAGTACGTGCCAATCTCCGAAGAGCAACGGTCATTCGACCCGAAGCGTGCGATGTGTGCTCAGAAAAGTGGAAATTCGTGTACCTTAACTTGGACGGCTCGGACAATAGTTTTATGCATGCACGATGCGGTTTAGACTCCAGAATCTGGGCAGCTGGTCAGAAGTGAAAATTACGAAACGGCAGCCCAGCCAACGGATCAACAAAACGGGAATCTTCGGTTACATTCAGTGTCGTTGTTGTACCTTTTCCGTTTGTTTTTGCACAGTAACTGCATTGAATGGAATTCGTGGGAGTTTAAAGTAGATTGTGGATTATGGATTTGAGGCAGTGGGAGTGTTATTTATTTATTGAAACGGACTTAGGCTGATGATCGTACGTTTTTTTTTCAAGTAAGATACAATTCACTGTGGATTTCAGGAATTAATCATTCACAGTGAAAACTGCAAATGAACAGTATAGGAACTATACAAATACTGTGTACTTTTATTTAGGATTAAATTTTGCTCTGAATTAGCAAAAATAAATAAGCAAGAAGTCGGACAGTTGAAGAGAGAGCAGAATGAACGTAAAAAGTAGTTGTTAGGATTTCAGGACCGTATCGTTTTTCATACACTGAAAATTAATTTTCGTAGATTAGCTTTCACTCGTTTCGTAAACGTGGATTTTGTCCATAGCACAATTGTCTCGTAAATTGTATGAAAAGTTCATATTGCTTGCCATCTAACAAAACGCTATCATTGCACCTCTTCTGTACAATGCACAAAATGAATTTCGTGAATACCAGCCAATCCCTGCTTCTCTTCGATCGTACTCATAAGTGTTGGTGTTCCTACTGGGATAGCGGGAATCTTTAATTTATCCCAAAATAGAAATAAAAGCGCTGCCGAGAGTTAGAAACTCATGCACAAAAATGTAGTAACTTCTCACGAATCAACATGGTTTAGTGAGATCAATCACGGATTCAATATCACCTCTTCCTTAAAATATATTATCGAACCCCATGTCAGAAACATTAAAAAATATAACGCTGAACAACTTCTCGTGGTCGCGCTTTTTTTTTTTTTTTGACGTAGGACTACGTCTTTGTTTTAAATACAGTGGTACATGTTGCGAGTACAAAAATTTGGAGCGTCACGAAATATACTTAGGTTTTGAACGTTAATAACTAAGTCATTCCTCGATTGATTTCCAAAATTTTTACCTCAATCGATCGGAACATTTTCTACGCTTCGATTCCAATTTATAAATCTATTGCTTTTTAACATTCTACTATTGAAATTAACGCAAATACAAGGTGATGTCTTATAATGCCGATTTTTAAGAGTAAATTTACCAAATGCACAGTTTTTTCCTAGTGCAGACTTCATATTTAAGTAACGAACGTCTCCCAACCAGCCACGAAGGTTATAAAACAGGTACACCTTGAAATTTTGCTTCAGTCTTATGGCAGTCGTGGAGCTGCGCAGTGGTGGTAGGAGCCCAGTTGGCGGCAGCAAGCACCATGGATGATGTACTGGCGAGCAGTCGTTGCAGCAAAGCCGCCCGTGACAACGAGACAAGAATCATCCCACGTCACCTGCAGATGGCCACCAACAACGACGAGGAGCTGAACCAGGAAGACCTAAAAGAAAGTGCAAGCTCAATCGCGAACCATGCTTCTCTCCCGTTAATTAAATCCGTCCTTTTCAGAACGACCAAATCCGTATGCCAATGAAAGAGTTTGTTTGGTGGAATTTTTCTCTTGTGCTGTTTGAAATTTCAGTTACCACGTCCCGGCTTAAGAGGATTGCTATCAATGCCGCGTGCCGGAGTAAATGCCAAAGCGCGTTGAACAACCAACGAACGAAATTCAAGAACGGATAATTCTAGCCGAACTGCAACATGTCAGACTAACCATGTGTACAGATCTTTAGTATAGAGTGTAGGTTGAAATCGTTTTAGTTCCTAGTTGTGATAGAGAATAAGTTGCTGGCGGTATATAATAAATAATCCATAGGGAGAACTTGAGAGCTGGTGGCGTGGCCATCTACGAGAAGAATACAATTTCACCAGCATCAACGTCCCACGCAATCGAAAAGCTGAATGAACGATACGATCCCATTCTTTTGGAACCTGATAGCTATGGCGATATTTGCGCTGTAAATATCATAGTCGATTGGTGCATGATGGCGC
Organism: Aedes japonicus; assembly: GCA_034211315.2. Lineage (NCBI taxonomy): Eukaryota > Metazoa > Arthropoda > Insecta > Diptera > Culicidae > Aedes > Aedes japonicus. The sequence continues at coordinate 639,297 of JASCZW010000734.1, forward strand.
TGTTTTGTATTTACCTATCACCAAACACCACGATGAAGCTTGGCAAAACTTTCCTGGCAAGAAACCTGTTCTACTATAAATATAAGGATATTCCTGTCATCGTAACAGGCGATTTCAACATCGACATCTCAAAAGAAGAGAATGTTGTTTTTGTTAGATACATGAAAGATGCATTGGACTTGGATCTTATTTCGGTTTCCAACAAACCTACTACGATGGGTGGATCGTGCATCGATATGGTGTTTACGAGGAAAACTCCCGCGATGCCGACGGAACGTTTCATTACGTATTTTTCGTACCATCGTCCGTTGTTTACATTGCTGTCTGCAGCAAAGCAGTGAAAAACAACGTTCCATCGCAAACTTCTTTTCTGCAGTCGGGACATCCTTGCCGGTTGAGGGTACCGACCTTCCTCCGGTGAAGCTCTGCCTCGTTCTGGCATTACCGATTCGAAGCTGCTTACTTGGTGCCTTATTTCTATGGCACTTATTGCATAGATCGCCTGATCGTGGTTTCCGATCCTTGGGTGACCTGTAGGTTCATTCGTGACATCCGTTTGCAATGCAAGAGATATTTAGCATTCTTTTTGAATCATCTTCCAATGATTGAGTTCAACGATCAAACATCTTGTATTGAGAAAACTTATAATTTTTACCATGAACAAAACTGTAATTAATTATTGATTTTTTTCTCCAACAGATCCATAACTATCTTCTCAAAACGTTAAAGATAGTGGCCCTCTCAACCATCGTAGAAAATACAACCGGGGCTGTATCATCATCAAAACCAAACGGCCCTTTTCAGGGCCACCAAATGCTATCGAAAGAGTTACAAAAGAATTTTCTTACATATTTACTTCTTAATGGTCTAACGTTTCATTAGCACTATTTCAACCTAGACGTCTATCGGCAACAATAGACTTTGAATTCCCAAACAGACCACAACCATATACAAAACAATAGAGATAATGATCTGGGCGATTATATCATATCAACAGGATATGCTCTTATGGTGCATTCTAGCTCCATCATCTCGGAAGGCAATTAGCTCCAGCATCAAGGCTCGGAAGAAGAAAACGTATACCACCACATCTACCAGATGCTGAAGCATTTAACCCAAAGTGATAAGCGTTAGGAACAGCTTCGACAATGACATTTCCGAGCTGATTGAATGCCTAGCTTCCCGACTGATATAGAGTATCCTGATATCATATGCCATACATATATTATTTTCAGTGAAAGCAAGATGTATGAATGTAGATTTCAAGACGGGGGCGACCCCGGCGTAGTGGTTAATATCCATACCTCTCACGCCAAAGTCACGAGTTCGAATCTCACCCCCGGACAAGTTACGAAAATACCCAAAAAGTATTTGAGTGACTACGACGGGAGATGAACCAGCCCAGGGCTGAAAATCTCGATAATAAAGGAATAAAAAAAAAAGATTTCGAGACAGGCTAAAACAAATAATTAAGGCTGTACTGCAAACGTTTAGTGTATGGGAATAAGAACAATCAAGCGAGCTATACTGCCTGTAACCGCATATCAGTCCCATATTGAAAAACAGCAAACCGAGAAAACGATTATTCAAGTTGGGACAGCATTTTTCTTGATTCAGCCTGTTTGGCGTACTTTTTTACTCTATATTTTGATAGTTTATATGTAATAGTATGCATTGTTTACTATGCAATAAAAAAAATTTAAAAAAAAAGTGTTTTTGAGGAAAAAAACGCATTGGGACAAAATATGCAGTTACTTTGTCCATCAAGCATAAATGTAACCGCATACCAGTCCCATTCTGTTTGTTCAACAATATCGCTCTGATGCAGTATGCTTTGTCATGGAGTTCGTGCGAATATTACGTAAGACATTTTCCGACCATTTTAACTCTCCCTTCACCATGTAGTACATTCATAAGATATAATCAACACTCCTCCCTTTCTCTGTAGCGTGGCCAAAAATGTAGAATTAAACATTTTGTACATAAAAAGACGCGAAACCTGCTCCCGTTATTTAGCGAATTATGTAATATTTGACCGACTGGAAATTGCTGTTCTAAGGTTGTGTTTGACGGAGATTTCACATCTTTACGAAATCAAAATGTCCTAGAGATAATCAAGAATTACTTTGGTGATAGTGATGAAAGTTCTGTCGACGAATATTTTGGATTTGATGCGATGACAAGAGCTAGTAAGTTATTTCTATCTAAAATCGTGAAAAAATGCAAGGGTTTTGTTAGAATTTCACTTTTTTCTTGTCGCACAAGAAAGAAAGGGGTCATGGCAATTCGATAATGTGAGCCAATTGTTATTTTCAAATGCAGATCAGTTTAAAAACACTCTGGAAAGGATGCATCATGTGGAAGTTTTTGTTCCATAAAAGCGGAAAAACTTGTGTCAGTGGATAATGATCCTCAAGGTGATCCAGCTTTATATGCTCCATTTTCAAATGCAGGTCAGGAGAAGGTCTGTGATGCATTGAATGATGTTTCACGTTTTATGCATGCGGATCATGATTCAGATAGTAGCTTTTTTGCCACAGAGACGGAATCAATGAACACCGGAACAAAAAATAGCAAAAAACAATTTCGGAATCGTGACTTAACAGGAAGACGGCGCGGCGCCTTGCTCTTGTTGTAATTTTGGAGAATTTCGGATGCGTCAAAGAGTGCGGCCATTAGGATTCCAAAGATACATTATCGTGAAGTAAGGATCCCTGTACATATATTCACTACAGTAACTCTGTAAAGGGTGAGGACTTGAAGTGCTGCAAATTATTTACAAACAAACAAAAAAAACTAATTTAAGCTGACGACTTTGATCTGGAAGGTCAATTGAAAAAGAAGAGCCAACCTCGAAGCATTGACGCTGTCAGGAAAAACCAATTAACTTAAAACCATTTTATCATTAGTTGAGGACTAGAAGAAGAGATCTTTAATTGAATTGTTTCAAACTGGAAAAACGGGAGACTGATTGGTAGAATGGATTTTTATTCCAGTATTATTCCTGTTTACAATTACGATTTATTATTTTATTATGTCTCCAAGAAAGATTGAACATTTGAGATATACTATCATAATTCTAAAAAGTGTTAAATATTTTTATTTAAGGTGAATCGCTGCTCCATGTATTTTTTCTTATCTTTTATCTCGCTCTTGCCAACTCACCTTGATATTTCAAATTGATAAATCTCAATTGTTAGTGAAAGTAAGTTCAGTTTGTATATGTGATTAAATTTTCAATATCTAGTATCGATTCTGAGTTATATCAATTCTAAATGTTGAGGTAATGACTGTCATCAAGAATGATTCCGCATAAGTCCTTAACTGCCACTTCTAAAATGGGACTCATATGCGGTTACTTTCAAGATGGGACAAACCGACCTGATATTTTTTTCACATTTTTTGTAAGTAACTGCTAAATTTTATTATTGCTTTCGAAAATATGATAAAAAATAAGGCAATTGCGCAACATAACTCAAAAACGTCAAAAAGTAATATGGGACTGATATGCGGTTACAGGCAGTATATTCCACATTGCCTCGTAGTCCTACGTCAACTTTGCGTACAACCCCATTTGGCTGTCCCTTCTAGTTTTTCAATTATATTTTGAGTCGGTAAAGTAGATCTATCAGTCGTACATGCAACCACCACTAGGACGTTTCTTTTTTATTAGTAACAAATTACTCGTTGCCCTTTGTATTCTTTTCGTAGAATGTACAAATGTTCTTTCTGTGTCCTTGATCAAAAATTTGAATAGTTCCTGTGAGTAAAAAAATTAGTTTTAACGTAGTTTATTATATTTATATTAAAAAAATAGTTTTTAAATTGTTATTTGATTTTGTACATCGGGATCCTCACGACGGCAAATGTGGAAAACCGTAGTGTATTGATGACCGCCATTTTTTATTTGCAGAAATCGCGAAGTGCAACTTATTGGCAATTGGATCCGTTTTCGTGAATATTACAGTTTTTCTGTATAATTTACGTCAAGGGAATGAATCTACTGTGTATGGCCCTTTAGAATCTATCAAAATAGTGGCAATATCATAAGAGCCCATCAAAATAAGTGAAATTGTGTGTCGGGCAGCTGCTTTGTACAAGGCGTTGGTGGGTAAGAGTTACAACGCAAGGAAGATCGTATTTTCGCGCAAAACGGTAACGGTAAAAATCTCATTATCGATTTGGTTTGTTCGTGTGTTGCTGAGTGCGAAGCTAAGTGAGTGCCACAAGTTGAATCAGCTTTGAGTTAAAAATGATTCGAAAAAATCGTGTGTGGCAATGCTTTTTCTTCAATTTTAATGAATGTTAATTCCTATCATAATTTCAAAGAAAATAAGTAGTAGGCTATGGTAATAGAATCCGCGTTGCTTTAATAGTGGTTTGTGAGTGTGGTTAACAACCTGTGCCCAGTTTTTGCTTATATTGAAAAAGTATAATAAGGCTAAAAAGGTTGGTTGGTTAAAACGTGACAAACCATACAAAAAAATGTTGCAGGTCGATACAAAAAGTAACTTTTTGCGTGACATCATTATTGAACGTTCCCCAATCTTTTTTGAGATTTGTTTTCCAATGCATTATAAGTAAAATAATGTCTAATATTGTTTTCTGCCCGATTTTCTCATTTTATTTTTGTAAATTTCTTCAAAAAATATGGAAACTTCAAGGTTTGCTTGCAGGTTTTCTTCTAAGTCTGTCTTGGCGTTTCCTCCTTTATGAACTGCGACTTCCTCTAAGGCAATCTCTGAGAACTTCCTCTAAACAATTACAGGAGTTACCCTAGATGTTTCAAAAAGTTTCCCTTTTTTCAGCTTTTTCATTAAATCTATCATCAAGAGTGTTCTACGTGACAAATTTTCTATTTCATCATGTTCTACTTCAATCCAAAAAAAAATATGGACTATTGAAAAATAACATCATTAAGTATGCATTCTGAGAAAGGATACACATGTAGCGCACTGTTACTTTTGGAACTCTTGAAGACGCCACTGCTTACAATTGATATTATTCAACACAAAAGTTTGTTGTCAATATTATTCCGTGTGGTCGAGATTTAGCATTTCTCGACTTTTGTTTGTATTTTGTGTTTCATATCCGGTCTCACAATCGGTTCTCCTGATCTTCGAAGCTTCGATTTTATCAGTTTCAGAGTGAGTTCAGTTCTACAATGCTGCGTTTAAGTGTTATGGTACCGATGAGCTGTGCAGATCATCTTCGAAATAAGCGATGCCATCTCTTAGTGTCTGTTCAATATTTTCTATGTATCCTATAGGCCGATTTGCATCCTTTGATGAGATTTCAATTGGTTGTCATATGACAAAAGGCCAATTGTTGCATGCTAGTCGCCATCGCTCCTTTTACGCTTCTATGGCCGCATTAGACGCCACTTCAGGTACAGCGCCAAATTTCTGGTCGTTACAGTTCGATCCGGTTACATACTTCCATTTTACTTCAAAAATTGAAAAAGGAAAATCTTCGAAAACTTATCCTGTGTATCGGTTACTACGGTAAAGCACTGGCCAGGCTGAGCAGTTAGAGCATGTTGCATGCTTATCTTAATTACAAATTTCTTGTTGATCTTATTTAATAACCGTTATACCATGTTATAACGCTGTAGCCTGAACAAGGCATGACCAAAGAAATACAATCGCAGATGTCGAGTGTCGAATATTAACCAACAATGAGAATCCATATGCTAGCCCTTGCGCTGAACTGGCCGGCTTGACGTGCCGCAAGGGCTCAGTAGGGATTTCAGGACCCGAAGCTAAGAATCACTTCCATTGTGGTTATATCACATCAATTATTTTTTCCACTATAGCAGCAGCACATCGATATGGTAGATATACTATTCTTTGTAATTTCAGGTCATCCAAGGAACTCCTTAGTGTTTTAAAATAATTTAAAATATATTTTGTTATTTCGGTGGTTATGATAATTTATCAAAGGTTAGTTGTGCATGAGCGAGTCAGTCCACAATTGCAGCAGGATCACAATCTGTAGATGTGTGAATACAATTAAAATTGGTATTATCATTTTATACTATAGCATCCCTTCGCTATATTAAAGGGTGATACGGTCAAAATTTGGTCAAGGGAAAACGCGTGTAAATCGGTGAAATCGTTTATTTAAAAAATCAAATTAAATTTCGTTTTCAAGTTCAATTAGTATAAAATTCAGGAAAAATATTCAGTTAGGCTTCCGCTTTTCCAAATCCGAATTGCCGGGCCTTACGCTTGACCCCTGCCATCAGATTTTGTACAGCCACCTTGCTGATTGTCCCTGTCGACAAACGTTCCCCAAACACTTTAATTACATTTGTAACGGTTGATTTGGCAACTTTTAGCGATTTTGCCAACTTTGCGTGCGAGTAGCTCGGATTTTCGCGATGCGCGAGCAAAATTTTGATACGCTGTTCTTCTTGCTTGGACGGCATTTTGACAACTGAAGAGTGAATTCCAAAATCAAAATAGGAGCAACATTCTACACACACACACCTTCAAAATGAGGGGTGTTCAGGTTTTTTAAATGCAAAATTGAAAGAAATACGTCAAGTTGATATTGACCAAATTTTGACCGTATCGCCCTTTATCTATATTCTATGCCATTTTCACTGAACAAAAATGTAGGAAGCGTCAAGCGACAAATTTTACTCAAAAAGGCATTTCCCTTATTCACCAAATTATATAATTTATAATCATTGCTTTCCTGATTCCCATTATCATTTATAGATCCAGACCAATAAGAGTTATCGGACTTTTTTTTGTCTGGTTTTACTTAATCTACGTATTTGGCATTATTCATGCTTATATAAAATTTATTTCTCCTAATTGTTTACTGTTTTCAGCTTTTCCAAGATTATTAGGATATTAAAACATATCTAATCTATTTTTTCAGTTACAAACCAGTGCATAACAGATATATATTATACTTACGCTTATTATGTTATTTGACTATAACTGTGAAAACAAATTCTTAATAGATATTAATTTTATCGAAGCTGCAACAGCGGAAGTCTTTCGATGACCAGCTAAGTTACGGATATATATTCTACTATAGTTTACCGGCTTGCTCGTATTTGTATTTTACATTATAACGTCAGATTTTTATTTTATGTTATGATATTAAATGATATGATATTATTGCATTTAAATTCATTTGATAAAAATTGCTATAGTACCTGTGAGACTCACTACAAAAAGTTTTTGTGATTCAACGAAACGGAAAAGCACTTCGAAATTTTTGGTTTACTATTCTTCATATGCTATATAATTTCAGATCATCCATGGATATTCCAAGTATTGTAAAATATGTTTGAATCAATTTTTTTCTCATAGCTACTATATTTTCTTAACTTTCAGGTTTACAAATCGAATTGTTACTATCATTCTTACATTTACTTGCTATATTAAATATCATTATAATAATCATTCACTATATTTTTTATTAAATTATTATTCACTTTATTTTATATATTATTACATGACATTGAATATATATTGGGAAGAGAGGGAGCATCAGGGTATCATTCAAGCTGGAATTGGACAATGGAGTGGTATGACAACCGGCGTCTAGGAGGGAAAAAACAGTATCATTTTCTTATCCTACCGATTCGATTGTGATGTTGCGAATTCTACTCCAACAGTTTCAGCGTGAGTGACGCGCCCTTCTTAACAAGCCATCCCGTAGAAAACTTAATGAGTATTGCGAATTGAGTTATGCGATTTGTTGGATCGTTTCGTTGGAAGGAGAATCTTACGTTCCCGCGGGTTTCGCGTAAGTGTCTCTGCTTACGGGTCCGCACACCGTTTTTGGCCCTTCATACAGCGTTACTGTGAATGCAACCCCTTAACTCAATTAGATCTTGCTATTAAGTGGAGCTGCATACATGACAAGGTCGTAGAAGGGATGGTGGCTACCTTACATACATACATACATACATATGAACAAATGTTCTTTCTGTGTCAATTAATGCTTAGTGCCTTTGACAGTTGAACGTATGACATTAAATACGAAGGTAGCTTCTTAAAAAGTACAAATCAGTTTCGTTGCAGAAAACAACGAATAGATTTGTTAGTCCTACCTTCGATTTCGTAATATAAACGAAAATTAATTTTCAGTGTAGAAACACCTTCAAGCTGTATTGCAAAAAACTCTATGACTTGACAGTTGTTCTTTTCACGCTTGTACTCGGCATAGTATAGACTGTTCCGAAAATTATAAATACATCAATGAGTGACGTAGCTAAGAAAGTTAATGTCACTTTATTTATCCTGACTTCTTTGAGAGCGACAAAGGTATTTCTACCTTGTGTCCTGGCTTACGAGTCTAGGGTTAAGCGCCATTGTTCGCTCTCTGAAATGAGTAAATGTGAAAAAAAAAAAAAGAAGATAAACTGTGATAAGTGGTGTGTCTTGGATAAATCCACATGCACATTTTCAACTTGTTAAAGAAAATTGCTGTTGTCTGATAGTATAGTAAAATCTTAGCTTGCTTCGCTTAGTTCTAGCTTGACTGACTGCACGTATCAATGGTTGCTACTCCGTGATTGATCAAAATCAGTAAAATTGCACAGTGAATCAACTGGATGGAGATAGGAGTAGCCGACCATTCTCACTGTACACGTTTCAGAGATTCAATTTCATTGAAAATCAATAAGGGCGCCGCCCGCCATGTCCTTCCAATTGGATGGGAATAGAGAAGAAATTTTAGTGTGACCTTTGCTGTTTAGGAATCGTGTTTACCTCTGCATCCCCACAATGGTCACAGGAAGAAATTTTTTTTTTTTCATGTTAGCAGGATAAGGGCGGTCCTCCCTTAGCTCAGTCGGTAAAGGCGCGGCTACAAAGCAACACTATGCTGGAGGGGGCTGGGTTCGATTCCCAGTCTGGTCTAGGCATTTTTCGTTAAGGAAAATTTCTCGACTCCCTGAGCATAGGGTATGATTGTACTTGCCACACAATCATACTAATGCAAAAATGGTACCTGGCATCGAAAGCTCTTAGTTAATAACTGTGGAAGTGCATGTAGAACACTAAGTTGAGAGCAAGCAATAAGCTTGAAACGCTAAGCAAGATGAAGGATAAGGCTCGGTGGGCCTTGGTGGTTCACCTTGATAAGTGATATGATCATATTTATAACTCGAGAACTAATTTATAATAATATTTATGATTACTAATCGTTGGTTCACTCGCGCCGTCGACCAATAGATAACCGAAACAATACGAAACGCACCATGCCCGATAGCAAAATAGTGCGCAATAAAGCATCTACACAACCGTTTACAGCCGATGCTCGAAGCACTCTTTTTTCCAGAAATTAAAATTTTAACAACTGCACTCCACAAACCACTTCACGACTGCAACTATTATCCGCATCAATCAAATAGCAGCTTCTGAAGAACAATCCACGCATTCCATCCAGAACTACAATTTGGGGACCTGATAAATATGAGAGACCTTAGATTCCTTTCGTGCCTTCTGGCAACTGTATGCCTCTATTGATGTCATAGCTCATCGGTTGAGCACCAACCCGGGGAGACTTGGTTTTATAGCCAATGATTTCATTATCTCCAATCCGCTCAACCAATCGCAATGTTTTGTGACATAGTGGACGGATTATTATAATTTGAGATAACTCGATGCAGAAGTCTCCCAAATTTGGCAGATCGACAGGCAATCGGTGGAGACCCACCTGGTACCTCAAAGCAAGATGTAAATCTTATGCATAATGAAAGCGCCGATAAAAGAGTTTAATATAAAGAGGACCTTTGGATAAATGATACAACAAAGTAATGTGCAAAATTGAGTGTCTAATTTACTATCGCAAACGCTGTAGCTCTCTCAAGACCTACAAAAAGAAAAAATGTCCCAAACGTAGCAAATCTCATGCAAATTTCGTGAAACGTTAATGACGCAAGTCAATGCATTATCTGAATCAAAACGGTATACACAAGAAAATGAGCAAATAATAATGAAAAAATCATTTTATTTGTTAGATCAATAAGAAAAATGAAGTGTCAAAGAGGCTTATATTTCCAAACAAATGTTAAAACCAAGTTGAACCGATTTGGCATTCCGCATCGAACGCTGAAGAGCTTCGGTTCAGTTTTGTTTTTGCACTCCGCACCACCTTTTTTTTCTTCAGTTTTATCAACCCGCTATCAACCACGCGGTGATTGAAATTAGTGCACTATTGAACCATATTATCCAGCCGAGCGTTCCTTTAGGGAAGCAGACATTCCCGGCCGAGTCCGACGGATGATCTGTCCAGCTGACCGTCGTCAAACACCCGAGGGGAAAAAGTGTAACCCCATAGAGCATCATCGCAGCACCGCAGAAGGTCATCGCTCCATCCACTGCGAGCCAGCAAGCGGTGCTTTGTTTGCGAGCAACAGCAGAAAGTGTCACACCGGCAAAGGCGCAGCGTAAGGGCAAGTAAATAGCACATTTTTGGTTATTGTTCCCTCATCTGTTGGTGTCTTTTTTGTATCTCTCTCCCATATAGTGAATCATTCTGCATAGGGTGGTTCAAAAAAAGATCGTTTTGCATAGGGTGGTTCAAAAAAAAAACATCTGATTTTTATTTTATTTTTTTTTTTTTTTGTGCCTGAATTCGTTTTTTCATGGACGATTCTACGGGGGGCGTCTTGCCTCCCAAAGATGTTTTTAGGGCGCGCTGTTACCAGCCGTCTTCTGCTTCTCCCTGGGTTGTCTACTTTCGGCAGAAAGTGAAAGCCTTAGATTTTTTAGGCATAAAAAGAAATTTGACGCGTCGTTATCCGGGGACCGAATTTCATCAGGTCAACCGAAACAAACTGCGTGTTACTGCACGTACATATAAAATTGCAAATGATATTGCTAGTGACGTAGGTTACAATGCCGAGTACTACGTCTACATCCCATCTCGAGATGTGGAGATAGATGGTGTGGTTTCTGCAGCGAGCCTGACGTGTGAAGACGTTATGGAAGGTATGGGGCGACTTCCTAATTCTGTTTCGTCTACCATTGAAATTTTAGAATGTAAACAATTGCATGCATCATCAATGGTAGATGGAAGAAAGACGTATTCACCGTCGGACTCGTTTCAAGTTACCTTCGCCGGATCAATTCTCCCAAAGTTTGTTGAAATCGATAATGTTTTTTCCCAGTGCGCCTTTTTGTACCAAGGGTATTTAATTGTACCAAGTGCAAACAGTTGGGTCATACGGCTACTTTTTGCGACAACAAGCCCCGTTGTGGCAAATGCGGCCAAAGGCATCTAGAGGATGCTTGCCAACAGGAAGCAACAAAGTGTGCTTACTGTGGCAAAGAGCCTCTCCATGATTTGCAGAATTGCCCTGAGTACAAGAAGCGCACTGGTAATGTGAGACGTTTCATTCAAGAACGCTCCAAGCAGACGTATGCAGAAATGTTAAAGTCGCAAAACGGAGCGTCTGCATCGTCTGCATCAGCCCCCAGAAATGAAAACCCTTTTATAATTTTGTCTTCCGATGAACTGGACTCTGACGAAGCCGATGAGAGTGGATTTCCGGAGGTACACGCCCCGGTAAAAGGAAGCCTAGTAGTTCCCCGGTGTGCGCCGGAAACAAATAAAAGCCACTCTCAAAAGCTTGCAAAAAATGGAGGTAGCGGGGGTCCATTTAAAAACCGAATAAACCGGTAATAGCTGATGCATCCGTTCCTAGCTGTAGCTATGCCGCCCCGCCGCTACCTAATAGCAGTAACCGTAAGAGGTTGCCAAAAACACACAAAAAAAGTACTACGTCTGCTCGCAATTCTAAGAATATCCCGTCCAAGCGAGGTAAGATTAATTTTAGGGACATTGTGGATAACATTTTAAATGCTCTTGGTCTTTCGGATGCTTCACCGCTCTGAGGGATTATTGACCTGCTTATTCCTATAGTTGGAAACTACTTCAAGCAATTGACTGTATCATGGCTCCTCATTGGTGAATTCATATCTTTCGATGAATAATTCGTCGAGTGAGGTTCAAGATATGATCACCGTATTACAGTGGAACTGTCGTAGTCTAATACCTAAATTAGACTCGTTCAAGTATTTGATTCACAATTCTGATTGTGATATATTTGCTCTCTGTGAAACATGGCTTTCGTCTGAAGACGGCTTAAACTTCCACGATTTTAACATTATTCGCCTGGACCGAGATGATTCATATGGTGGCGTACTTTTGGGGATCAAAAAGTGCTACCCCTTCTATAAAATCTCACTCCCAATAATCTCGGGCATTGAAATCGTCGCTTGCCAAATAAATGTAAAGAATAAAGATCTTTGCATAGCTTCTGTCTATGTCCCTCCGAGGACATCAATAAACCGCCGTCAACTTTGGAGTTCAGTTAATTTACTTCCATCTCCAGTTCTGATTCTGGGAGATCTGAACTCCCACGGTACTGCTTGGGGCGAACAATACGATGACAATAGAGCGGGTATTTTTTATGACTTATGCGACGATTTCAACTTGACCATCTTGAACACTGGGGAAGCGACACGAATAGCAAAACCTCCTGCCAGGGAGAGTCGACTTGACATATCTTTGTGCTCTAATTCACTATCATTAGATTGTCTGTGGAAGGTAATCAATGATCCCCATGGTAGTGATCACTTACCAATTATTATCTCAATCACAAATAGTTTTCAAAAACAGACCAGTCAATCCATGTTGCTTATGACCTCACGAAGCATATTGATTGGCAACATTTTACATCGGCGGTAACCCTTGGTATTGATTCTACCGATCCTCTTCCACCCTTAGAAGAGTATCGTTTCCTTTCCGAACTGATGTACAAAAGTGCATTAGAATCTCAGAAACGACGTGTTCCAAGTGCATCCTTCAAAAGAAGACCCGCCACTCCTGGTTGGGATGACGAATGCACTAAGTTGTATCTTGAGAAATCCGATGCGTTTAAAGATTATCGTAGACATGAAACATGTGAGCTTTTTGATAAGTACCTAAAGCTTGAAAAAAGCTTAAAAACTTACTCAAAGCAAAGAAACGCAATTATTGGCGTTCGTTTGTTGAGGGACTATCTAGAGAAACCTCGATGACAACGCTTTGGAGAAAGGCTCGTTACATGCGAAACCGCTCATCCTCCAATGAGAGTGAAGAATACTCCATGCAGTGGATATTCGACTTCGCTAAAAAGGTTTGTCCAGACTCTGTTCCAACAAAACCGAACTTACGGGATTCCACCCGAAGTAACGGTTTGCTGGACGAACCATTCACAATGTTGGAATTTTCAATGGCTCTTCTTTCATCCAATAATTCTGCTCCGGGAAGCGATATGATTAAATTCAACCTTCTGAAAAATCTCCCCGATATCGCTAAAAGACGATTACTTAACCTGTACAACACTCTCTTGGAATTAAACATAGTTCCACCTGAATGGAGACAGGTTAAAGTAATAGCTATTCAAAAGCCTGGGAAACCAGCGTCTGATTACAATTCATACCGTCCGATCTCTATGCTATCATGTTTAAGGAAATTGTTAGAAAAATGATCCTATCACGACTTGACCGTTGGGTTGAATCAAACAACCTGCTATCAAATACGCAATTTGGTTTCCGAAAGAGCAAAGGAACAAACGATTGTTTAGCGTTGCTTTCATCTGATATACAACTGGCCTTTGCACACAAGGAGCAATTGGCTTCAGTGTTTCTGGATATTAAGGGCGCATTTGATTCAGTTTCCATAGATATACTGGCAGATAGCCTGCACAGTAATGGTTTACCAGGAATTTTAAATAATTTTTTGTATAATTTACTGTCAGAAAAACAAATGACCTTCAATCTAGGCCAACTGACAACTTCCAGAATTAGCTACATGGGCTTACCCCAAGGCTCATGTTTAAGTCCCTTACTTTATAATTTTTATGTTAAAGATATTGATAACTGCTTGGAAAATAGATGCACGCTAAGACAACTTGCAGACGATGCTGTGATCTCCTTAAGAGGTCCGCGTGCGGAAGTCTTGCAAAGACCATTGCAAAATTCCTAAATAATCTGTCCATCTGGGCCAGAAATTTGGGGATCGAGTTTTCACCGCAAAAACCGAATTGGTAGTGTTTACTAGAAAGCGGTTCCCAGCCCAACTGCGTCTCAAGCTGTTGGATAGAGACATTACCCAATCTTTGACCTTCAAATACCTTGGAGTCATGTTTGATTCAAAATGCACTTGGAGTACTCACATTGCGTATTTAAAACAGAAATGTCAACCAAGGATCAATTTCCTAAGATCAATTTCCGGAACATTGTGGGGTGCTCACCCGGAAGACCTTATTAAACTCTACAAAACAACTATTCTCTCAGTTCTCGAATATGGCTCTTTTTGCTTCCTCTCGGCAAGAAACAGCCACCTCATTAAATTGGAACGCGTTCAATATCGTTGTTTACGTATTGCCCTTGGCTGTATGCATTCAACGCATAATATGAGCCTGGAGGTTCTGGCAGGAGTAAAACCCTTACAGAACCGCTTCTGGGAGCTCTCATCTAGAATACTGATCAAGTGTGGTATCAGTAACAACCTTGTGATTGAAAACTTCGAAGAAATGCTCGAATTGAGTTCCCAGTCTAGATTTTTGCGAATCTATATTAACTATATGTCATCCATTATTAGTCTTCCATGCTATAGTTCTCCTAGTGTACGCTTCCCTTATCACAGTTCCTCCATTGATTATGATCTCTCCATGAAACAGGCCATTCAAGGAGTTCCAGATCAACTTCGGCCTATTTTAATTCCCCATATTTTTGTTCAGAAGTACCAACATGTCAATTGCAATAGTAGATTTTTCACTGATGGGTCGCGCATTGATGGATCCACTGGTTTCGGTGTTCACAATGAATACTCCTCTGCCTTCCGGAAACTTCAGGAACCTTGTTCCGTATATGTTGCTGAGCTGGCAGCAATCAATTTCGCATTGGGGATAATTTCCGGTATGCCCATAGACCATTATTTCATCTTCTCAGATAGTCTCAGTTCTATTGAGGCCCTGCAGTCGATGAAAACAGTGAGGCACTCATCTTACTTCCTTGCACAAATAAGGGAGCAGATGTGTGTTGGTCGAAAGATCATTTAAGATTACCTTTGTATGGGTCCCCTCACATTGCTCAATTCCAGGCAATGAGAAGGCGGACTCTCTAGCAAAGGTGGGCGCACAAGAAGGCGAGATTTTTGAAAGAAGAATTTCACATGATGAATTTTTCCCATTAGTACGTCAGAGTTCTCTTCAAAGTTGGCAAAACGATTGGACAAGTAATTCTCTTGGGCGGTGGTTACATTCCATTATTCCAAATGTTTCGTCGAGATCGTGGTTCAAAGGTCTGGATGTAAGTCGCGGTTTCATTCGTGTGATGTCAAGACTTATGTCTAACCACTACTCGCTAGACGCACATCTCTACAGAATTAACCTCGTCGATAGCAATTTATGTAGGTGCGGAACCGGTTATGATGACATCGCTCACGCAGTTTGGCATTGCCCGGATAATGATGCCTCCAGAGCACGACTATTGGATACCCTAGTGGCCCGAGGTAGACAACCCTTCCGCGAGATAAGAGATGTTTTGGGAATGCGTGATCTTCCCTACATGCAAGCGATTTACGAATTCCTTTGTTTGTCTGATCTAAGAGTGTAACGTCATCACCCTCCGTCCTTCCACTCTAGTAAAATCCCTACCATTGTGTCCCAGTTATACTATCCTTTTGTTTCCGTGCTACTTGTACCTGCCCAGCATACTGTGGTCACCCATCTGCGGCTTAGTTCCTGAAAGGGACTACAGGGATCGAGGATTTGGTAGATGTCGCAACCAAAAGCAGCAAATAATGGCTTAAATAAGTTACCTACCTAGCCCTTTCCAAACGATTATGTGACCCATTAACCTCGAGCTAGCCACGAGTAATTGGCATCCCTCTTTTACTAATAACAAAAAGTAAAATGTTTTGTACAACAATATTGAAAATCGGCTCCGTAAAGTGTTACACACGCCTGAGCCTAACAAATAAACGAACTGATAAAAAAAAAAAAAAAAAAAGTTGAACCGATTTGACAAAACCATGTAACTTCTTGTGATATCTAGATTACATATTTGAAACGCGAGGTATGGCGTAAATCTAAGGGCATCTACAGCGGTGGTCCAAATCGTGGATGTTTTGATCTATTCTCGCAGCAATTTGGAACAAGAAAAATACAGTTCCAAAACACTACACGCTGCTTGATACTGAGCCAAATTTCAGAGCCGAAAGCGGACGTGTTTGGCGTCGGACAGCAAGTGGTGTTGCTTAGCTCGGTTGCTGATCATTACCTCAGGTTGCTTCCAAACCTAAGTAACATTATCAAAACCATTCAGTTTTACTAAGTTTTATAACAGGCACTAGAAATCAATTTGCTTTTATTATGGTAACGTAGAGCGGGGTGACTTCGATCAACGGAGTGACTTCGACCGCCAAATCCGATATTTATTCAATTGAAAATTATCCTTCTTCAAGTGCCTGAATTTTTTAAGCTTTGAACCATATATATTCAGCATTTATTAGGGTATATAATTGCATTTTAATTTTAGAATTTCTCTATTTCCTTCGCTTTAAAAAAATATTTTAAAAAAATGCTCTTTATAATACTTTTTACCAAGCCCAACAACAATCATATATTCAAGCAATAAAATGATTTAAAAAAAAATCGACAACCACATCTTCAGATTACTTAAACATTGGTCTCTCTATGCTAATTGAAAAAATATTAATTTTGTATACATAAACAAATTAATAAATAAAAAACCATATTTTGATCGAAAATTAGGAGCAAACAAATAATGCGACAACCTTCTCGAAATGTTGCACTACCTTTCAATCTGTCAAAAAGTTTGTTTTGTTTTGTTCTGTGTTGGAGAAAAGTTTGAAATGGAAGGGAGCTTTGGGAATTGTGATAATCTGTACATAAAATTTAAGGTCCATGAAAAAACATAACAAAGGGGGAGGGTTTTTAAAATGGTCCTTTTTTGCGAGACATAATTAATGAATGTTCGCTTTTCGGGAGACATCTGCATCAAACGGTTTGCATAAAAATTTGGTATATTTTTATTCATTTAAGCACTTCAAAAGGATAAAATTGATTTTGATCGAAGTCACCCCATTATTGAAAATTGGCCGCGGGAATTAAACAATTTTTTTAAAGTTCATCTGACATAACAGATTTTTAAAATTTCTGTGTAGTGTTATACTATAGATACCAGTACTGGTTTTAAAAATGTGAAACAAAATTTTACAGATAATTATCATAGAAAATTTCAAGAAATAGTTCAAAAAGTGATCGAAGTCACCCCGTTTTACGGTACCAAGAGGTGCCAATATGTTTCAAATTTTAGTCAGTTTTTTTTACATAGCTTGTTTACAACGATCTTAAAACCTTGTTTTCTCAAATTCCTTTAAATCATATCAAAGGTTTTTTACGACTTTATGAACTCGTAAAATGCTGTTTTGAAATGCCGTTGTAGAACTCATTCATACTATCTTATTATGGTCGGTTGAAAATTCATTTTAGAACCATTTTATCTCCAGTAAATACATTAAACGGCAAATTGGCATTGAGGGAAGCCAGTAGTCAATGTGAAGATAAGTTGGCTTTTTAGTAAAACTGTGATTATTTTCAATCGCCATATTGAAATATAAGAAAAAATTGAAAAGTGGAAAAATATTTATACTAAGACTTTTTTCTTAGATATTATTTACTGCAAAATGCATCAGAAGAGCAGAGTATCGATCACAGCAGCCCGACAAAAACCACGATATCAAAGTGCAGTTTGACAGCTGTGGCCATTTGGCCGAATGTTGGTTTTGATGGCAGCTAATAGGATTATGAAGGTTCCCAAGTGGTCATAAAATCTTTCACTAGAGCATTTTCAAAATCTCTTTGGTCTAGTGAAGGTTTTATTAATTTGTGTTCACAACCCTCAATAGAGTGGGCAACTTTGTACATATTTCGGCTTTAAAGAAGCATAGAGGAGGTGTTAGTAGACAAAACAGTTTTGAATGTAGCTTTATCGAAATAGCCGGAAGGAGTTCTATACGGCAGGAATAAAACTAAAATTGTTACTTGGGATGTCGCCGAATTGCTTTCCATTTAATTCTTGAATAACAAATGGTTCTCTTAGTTTTTTACAGCGACTTTAGTTTTCGGAAAACGCTGACTAGTTTGACAAAAGAAAGCTTGATGCAAATCAAGTCTCAAGTTGTTCCAGGTATAGACCACTGCACTATGGTCCGAATGGGCAAATTTCGTGACAAAGATCGATAACTCGAAAATCATTAACTTTAGACAGATGGTGTCTTCAGGAGATTTGATTTTTAAAATGAGATCTATCTTTTGATTTGTGTTGTGACTAGGGTGGTTCTTTTATGTTCATAATAAAAATTTCAACTTTTTATTCTTATGATTTAGAGGATTTTTTGCTTCAACAGAATTGTAGATATTTTAATTAAATAAAACATTGCTGAAAAAATTTCAATTCTATCTCATCTACGCATCGTTTTATAACAATTTTTCTAACTTTCCTTTGGTGGGACTTAAAAAAAACAGTTTTTTTTGCTGTTACTTTTTTATTTCAATTTGAATTTCAAAACTCTGCAGAGATGACTTTTAGGGAATGAAATGACGCACATTTTGAAGATACAAGATAGTTGCTAGTTATTGTATAAGAAAAGTTGTAGGGGTTGAAGTGTAAAAAAATATACGTTTTTGCAAGATATCTTATTCCTTTATTTGCAAATATTTGCAAACACAGATTTCGTGAACTGAAAGTACAAACTTCCATCTACAAGATCTATTCAAAATTGTTTGTCCCCTTTTGTCCACTTTAGGGAAAAAAATCTTTTTGAATTTGGTAGTTTTGCATTTTTTCTGCATAATTTTCGATCAGCAGCATCAAAAATTATAACCAAAGACCGTAACAACTGGAATTTTTTATAAACATGTTTATATTTCTATATTTATCCATCTCCGTTAATTTATTAACATTCATATCACAGACAAACAGACATAACACATCGAACATTTTTCACAAAAAATCATGGTCACTAACACACCTGCGCCATCTGTTGAGCACACTGTGATGGATGATAAAGCTGAACAGATGGCAGCAGTGTGTTAACGGCTACCACCCTAGTCACATCCCAAACCAAAAGATAGATCTTATTTTAAAAATCAAATCTCCTGAAGACACCATCTGTCTAAAGTTAATGGTTTTCGAGTTATTGATTTTTGTCGCGAAATTTGTCCATTCGGACCATAGAGCACTGCTGAAGATCTCTCAGAGTCTAATCTGTGAAAGAATGCAAACTATTTAATTGTTTACGCTCACTTCGGCTTACAATTCAACGAGAGGATCAATTCAAAACCCATATCCATAGCAGTCCATGGCATAGCAAGCAATCTATCACACCACGTCAAACGAACACATTTGTTGCAATTTCTATTCGTTGGAAAGATCATATCTCACGGCAGCGAATGTGGCTTAATTAAAGCCTTCCCATTTCTCTCGCATAAGTCTCTAAGCCAACGGTCATTTCATGTTATGTTTTATTTTAGCACCACCACCACCACCCACCACTTATGGACTAATATAAGTTCACTGTTATTGCTGCGTGGTACACATCAGTTGATCCCGACGATTATTTTTAGAAGTGCAGACCGTTCTACGAAAGCAACGACCGTGACTGTTTGATTTTCGCAGAGGAAGCTGGTCGTGTTCTTCCGGGAAAAACTAATCAAATCAAAAACCCGAATCTCTGCTTGTGTGCGTGCCGCATGCAGGCCGTTGCTCTGGGGGGAACGATTTGCCGTGGGTTGCTTATTGGATTCTGATGCTTTGAGTTAGCTGGAAGGATTCGTATGGTTTGACGTGGGAGATCTTTCTGGCACCTGATGCTACCCAGACAAATTTGATACGAAGATGTAACTACTTGCAATTACAGTGTTAATTGTCAACACGAATAAATCATTACGCCATTTTTTTCCTCAATTAAGAGACGCTCATATGATACAGTCGTATCGAGCCATTAATTCGCAATCTAATAATCACATCACAAGTAAGGAAAGAAAGAAAAAAAACCTAAACGAGGAAGCGCCAAAAGTAGGGCTGACAGCACGGGAAAACAATTACATGAATTGTCGGTTCATCTCGTGCCTTGCATCTTCCTCATCGTAAACATTATCATAATCACTATCCAGGTCATATTTGACGCAATAGCTCACAGCAAGAGACACAAACACAAACCGACACCTAGCAGCAGAAGAAAGTGTTGAACGTTGGCAGTTGTGCAAATTAAATTCACATTATCACGTCGATTGCGGAAAACGACGACAACAACAACAACAACAACAATGGCGACGGCGATAATAAAACTGTTCGTTTAGGTAAATATGACTCACCTGTTTGTTTGACTGATCATCGCTCTCGGCAGCTACGTTCGTCTGGGAGGTTACTTTGGTCGATAGGAGCTTCACGGTGGACCCATTGTGCATGACACTGACGTTGTTGGCATTGGTCGGCGAAGACAGATACCGCAGATCGTTGGCCGTGGGAATTCCAGCCGTGGTCGTACTGGCGTTGTTATCACTGCTACTGCTGTGATTGCTGTTGGTTATAGCGTTACTGGTATAGTTGTTGAATGCCGTATGGGTGGTCCAGATCGGAGTCGACGATGTGGGATTATAGGCCTGTTTCCGATGCGTTGCTCGGTCGATAGTTAGAGTTTGGCCTGGTTTGCCGAGCCCATTGCTAAGGACACCCTCGGCCGATTTTTTTCGTTCCGTCGTGAACGAAATGGTGCCATCGGAAAAGCGATGGAATGTCAGATTTTCGTCCGACAGGAAGGACATGGATGTGACGCTCGATATCTGTGGATAGAAGATAGGAGGAAATAAATGAAAGATTAATTCAACAATTGAACTGTTTTTCGCACAGAGATGAATAGGTGGGATATTTTATTACTCAATGCATTTGATTTTACGAAAACATCCAACGAATGTTTGCTGTATGAATACTATTAGCAGCATAGGGAACAAACCAAACGCGTATATACACTTTAAACATTATTTCAGTATAATCAATTTTGGATGATAGCAGAGAAGAAGGGATAATGTTTTTTTTTTTCAATCAGTTCTTTAATTTGTTAGGCTCAAGCGTGTGTAAAACTTTGCGGAGCCGATATTCAATATTGTAATTAACATTGTTTTATTTTTCGATTTTAGAAAAAGTGGGGTACCAATAACTCGTGGCTAGCTCGAGGTTAATGGGTCACATTATTATTTGGAAGGGGCTAGGCAGGTTACTTATTTCAGGTATTAGTTGCTGATCATGGTTGCGAAATCTACCAAATTCTTGGTCCCTGTAGTCCCTTTCAGGAACTAAGCCGCAGGTGGATGACCACAGCTTGCTGGACAGGTACGAGTAGCACAGAAACAAAATGATAATAACTGGGACACAGTGACAGGGAATTTACTAAAGTATTGGAAGGAAGGGGGTGATGACGTTACACTTTTATATCAGACAAACAAAGAGAAGGGACACCCCTTTAAGTTTTTAACTCCCTTCTAGACATCAAGTTCTCTCGGTTTCATCACTCCGCTTTTAATTTTAACCCAGTGTGGTAGATAAAGTAACGTGTTAATAACTCATAAAGAGGATGTTCACATAAAAGCGTGTAAGAAACAAATCGAAGGTGGTGTTCGTTGTAGAGTACAGTTATGCCTGATATTGAGACGGCTGAGCGAAACTGGAAATATCATCAGGTCAGGACGCCCAGTTGTCAAGTGTAACTGTGTAATGGAAAATCACTTGAAGCGTTTGAAAGAGTGAACTTTTTTACCACTGTTCTGTTCAATGAACTTCAATGAACGTTGAAAATGTTCAAAACGTTTCTTTCTAGAGAAGACTGACGAACTAAACAAAAATAAGCAGAAGTAAAAGCATGCATAAAATACATCTTCCGAAATTCTTCAATAATCGCGTATTTTTCTTTCTAATTGCAGAGAACTAACTAAACCTTCAATGACATCTGGGAGATTTAGTGAATATCATTGAAATTCGAGAAAATACAGAATGATTCATATTATCATGAAAATTCCAGAAAATCAAACCAGAGATTTATGAACAAATCATGACATTTTCATCTTCACTCTATGATTCGTTGCTGTCAGCACGGGTGAAGAACACATGTTCTATCAGTTAAGAGTCCGATGGAACGATAGGCACTCTCTGCGCTTCTGTATAGATTTTCCTGATGGATGTTCGACTCTACTTACTCGCCTGCTTATGCACATTCAAGACCAGCTTGGTCGGGGCAGATTTCATGTGTGAATGGGCTGCCACATAAACGTTCAAAAATGCCTGAACCAAATGGACTGCTTGTAATGACTACTTGAAGATGCGATGGGGGATCATTCCCCCAGTCCTGATATTCCCAAATGTAGCACGTAGTAAAATGTTTCTTGTCTTCTGAGTAAGTAGATGCTTCTTAACTAAATTATTTTTCCAGCTCCATTTAAACTTTGATTGTAATTATCACTCAGTGTCTTTTAATGGGTGAAAATGTTTAACAAATTTCATATAATTTCAGATAATAAAATCATGAATTCAACCCCATCGTGATAATGTCTGTGCGCAGGACGCACGGAACACTTGAACACCGCGCTGCTTGAAGAATCTTGCTATGAAGCATTATTTTTTAGTAACAGTCAATTGAGGACTAACATGTACAAACACATTGAAAGTTCGATTACTCCGTAAACTTTGAGATATAACCATATGGGGTAGGTAACGATTTAAGCACCCCGGGACCCTATTCCAAGCACGGGGTTAATGTTAACCTATAACGCGCATTTTTTGCAGTATGGTGCTCTATCTAGTGAAGCACCATACTGCAAAGAACGAGCGTTGTAGGTTAACGTTTACCCCGTGCTTGGAATAGGGTCCCGGGGTGCTTAAGTCGTTACCTACCCTGCGTAGAATATTTTTTTCATTAAATATTATCTCCTAGCCCCCATGAAAATATTTGCACTATGGAACCAAATTTCTGTTAAAATTCGGCTTTTAGGATTACAGAGGAACTTTGATCTGCTAACTTGTTCAAAAATAACTCTTTAAACTATAAAATAATTGCAAAGGCATGGTTACGGACACATTGGTGATCGAAATCATCCAAACTGTCCTTGAGTTCAAATCTTTATGAAAGTTTTTTTATGTTTAGTTCCTTTATTTTCGTCACTGGGGTTGACGTTTTTATTAGGAGGTTTTTGAAAATACATTTGGATAAAACAACGGTTGTTGGGGTAATGAATTTTTTTCTCTACGTTGGGTTCCAAGAGTTACTGATCTGAACAGTCGTAGTCACTCAAATACCTTTTGAATATTTTCGGAACTTGTCCGGGGTGAAATTCGAATTCTTGACTTTGGCGTTAGAGGATGTAAGCCACTACGAGATCACCTCCATATCTTGATGTTGTACATGATTGAAAGGGAGGTTTAGAGTGTTTTGACCGTACTTCTTAGCTGTAAAAGCTACGAGGCAAATTTTATCCACGTTACAGACATAGTACAGAGCTCTAAAAAATATCCAAACTTTTCTTGAGTTCAGATGTTGATGTATTTCATGATCAACAAGGCGATTTACGAGATCTCCATCGAACTTATAAGTTGATAAAGGGGACAACATGGCACTTCTATAGTCGTATATAATATCAACGGCACTCCAAACTATCCTTGAGTTCATATCGTGGTGTTCTGCATGATCAACAAGGCGACAAATGAGGTCTTCATCGTACTTATGAGTTGCAAAAGCTCCATGGAACATCATTGCACATTAACAGTCTTCTTCTTCTTTTGGCATTTCAAGCTTATTGCTTTCACAATTCGCTTATTGCTTGCTCTCAACTTAGTGTTCTAAATGCACTTCCACAGTAATTAATTGAGAGATTTGGATGACAGGTACCATTTTTGCATTAGTATGATTGTTTGGCAAGTACCGTCATACTCTATGCCCAGGGAGTCGAGAAATTTTCCATAACGAAAAATTCCTAGACCAGACCGGGAATCGCATGGCATTACATTGTAGCTACGCCTTTACCAACAGAGTTAAGGGAGATCCAGCATAATAACAGTCATACTACAGTATTGTAAGAATATCGACCACACTCCAACCTATTCCTGAGTTAAGATCTTGATGTTTGGCATATTCGATCGTAATAAAAAATGATAGTTTGGAGTCCCTAGCAACAAACTTGTTGCAAATCAGAAAAATTGCCTCCAATGTGACCCATTTAAGTGACAATCAAGTAACATTAACCAATCATGATAGTTTTGTGTTACTTGGGGTACCGTAGGTATTCTTTAAATACTGTATCGTGTCTGAACATCAACATCTGAGCTAAAGGATAGTTTGAAGTACCTTAGATATTCTAGACTTACTGTAACATGTGTATTACAGCGTTATAATGTTCCGTGGGGTTATTTAAACTCATAAATACTGTGGAGATATCGTAAATCTAAATTTAAGAATAGTTTAGAGTACCGTAGGTATTCTAGAAATACTCCAATATGTCTATTACAATGTTATGATGTTTCGTGGAGCTAGTCCAGCTAAAAAGCACGGTCGAGACATCGTTAATCTCCTTATTGATCATGTAGACCATCAAAATTTGAACTCAAGGTTTATTTGGTATGTCTAGAGCAACTTAGGAAAAACATTTGTTCGCAAATGTTTTGTCCTTTTAATGATTTTTATCACTTGTTCCAACATGTAGACCATAAATAATGTTGAAATACGTTGCAGAAAAAATCCAAATTGAATCGATTAAGTGATTGGAGACCGAATAGCAAAAATTTTCTGAGGAAACTCGGTGAATCGGCAGCTTTAAAGTTCCAAAACCGGCGTTGGTTGCTAAAGTAGACGGATCTGACGGAATGCCATTGAGTAAGCTGAACTTCTTCACCCGAATGAACGAGCAGGTCAAGAATTTCATAGATAACGGCGATGGCCCTCAGGCTGACTGTCACTAGGCTGAAACCTGACGTGGTAAATTCTTGATGTTTGTGTAGCCAATCTAAGCGTCGTATGTAAACATGACCATATTCATGTAGATAACGGTAAAGTTAACACATTTCCAGGTTAAAAAAAATCAAACCTGGCGCGTATATATTATATATAAATGTAACTGGTTGGGTCTCACCATGACAAAGATCACTGGAGGAAATCCACCGGCTGAATATAAATGTTGAACCGAAGACTGCCAACTATCGTAACATCCCCAAGCTGCGACCAATAGAATTTATTTTGGCGAACCTCAAACGGAGGATGTAGTCCAATAATTTCGTGGCCAACTTGGAGGATCAATTCAACATCTGCTGAAGAACATGCCGTCATTTTCATCGGTCATGGCTAGGTTCTGGCTAACTGCCGTAAGCTTTGTTGTAGAAGATTTAATACCGTAGGATTTAAAGAAAATTTGTTCCATTGAATTATCTTATGTAGTGTTTGTATCGAACACTTCGTCATATAAGTTAATTTGAACCGTTAAAACTTAAATTTGACTCAGTAGGTGTTGACGTCCTGTCAGAAAAACTCAACGAGTGTAGTCTTTTTCCAATTTTGAACAATTTTGTTTACAATATCTGAGAAACAAGTTTAAGGCTTCTCCGTGATGGCTCGACAACTTCTCGAATTGGTTACATTGGTCTCCCCCAGGCTGGTAGTGGATTTATGCATAAATAATAGTGACTCAAGTGACAAAAATAATAAAAATAGTGGCCAAACAGGGACTAAAAAGTGATTTCCAAATTTTAGTATATTTTTAATCTTTTATACATTTTTTGTATAAAAAGTAAAAATGAACTAAGTGATCACCCCCGTTTGCAAAAATGAATAATACGGTGGTGCAATCTAAAGAATTTTCTCCACAAGCTTCTGCACTTGGTCCGCAGGTTGTTTTTGTGAAGACGGGTCTATACGCACGGTTGAAACGCCTTCCAGCATGGCCAGTGCTGGAATGAATTATGACATATCTTGCTTCTCAATTCCTTTTTGGAGCCGTTGCCATGTGAAGCTGTTTTCCCAACCTTTATCACCTGAGTGTATTGAAGCTCATCTACAGCCGTTTTGTTAGTAAACAACTGGTTAACATACTACTCAATTCTGTACTCAATACTCAAGGTCAGCTCCTAGCATTTTAACAAGTTCCTTTCGTCAATAAAAAGATCCTAGTTGACCTGAATCGGAAGCAATTTGGCGATTATCACAACATACTTGGAGCTTTCATTGGATGAAACGGCTGGTGGGTTGAGGCATTGGCAATATTTTATAAATAAGTTCTGCAAACCAGACTTTTGAAATAACGTTTTCATTTAAAAAATGGACAAAAAATGCCAATTTTTCATGGGTTAACCTTCACCCGCACTGACAAAACTACCTATGCAGCATCAATCATAGTAACCCATGAGTCAGCAGACAAAATTTGACAGCTCTATCAGTCGAACTCTAACCGTGATGGCAAAAACAGTGAAGCAACCGCGTCGAAAACAGACATCGTGTGGCACTTTGTGCCATCCGAAAAACGTCAGTTTTTCTGAACGCAAACATTTGTCCCTTTTTTAATGCATACGTAAAATGGATGAAATGTGTATTAAAAGCATTATCATGGAAGTTAATTTGAACAGTAGAAACTTAAGTTTCTTTAACACATTTCTCTAAGTTTCTTACTTAATAACTCTTGAAATCCTAAAGCCATTTAACGATAGCATCAACCTATACCTTCCATCAAGCGATGGCATGCTGCAAATGCACTCCACAGTTTGTTAAAAAGTTTGAGTACAGAAACGTGCCACAGGTTCCTTAACTGCCAACAGCATACTTCTATCGCGGAAATGAAGTGCGACACGAGAGGAAAGCACTCGAATCAACATGTGTCGTCGGAATCTCTCTCGCTATTACTATGTCATATGTGTAAATGTATATGTCTTGAAGGGAAAACCACGAAAGGCATCTGCAGCTCAGAGGAAACGAAAACTAGGAAGACAGCTTGGAATTGCAATTTAATTGAAATCACTCAAACAGAAGAAAGGTACGTAACAAGTGTGAACTGTGAGCAAATTGCAACAGAGTGATTTAATTACTGTTCTACAGAACTTCACAGTCACCAGCAAACCTGTAAACACGAATCGTCACAAGAACAAAGCCATGACTTTCAAAACCGAAAAATCTAGGTCAAACCTGTTGAGCGGCAGTTTTAACTTTAGTCGTGCGACAATTGCTCATTATCTCGGCTATTCGCAGCGCCCGTTAAAGTACCAAGTTGCATAACCGCCTTCTCACAACCAACTCTAATACCTCGACCACTGACTTTGGGTCACGGCACCCAGGAGATTTAGCCTAAGTCTAATGTTCAAATCATCATATTCATCACCTCAGGGACTACTGACAGACAGCTACCGTACAGGGTTGGCGGCCAATCCGTTGCGGTTGTAGGAAAATTAGCACCTTTCAAGCGTCTCAGTAGAGCATCGCATGTTGACACCAGTCATTCCAGCAGACAGCACTCATCTCTCAAATTGACTGAATCAATCGAACGATTGAGTGGTGAGGCAACGAAGGGGCAATCAAAGAGGCAAAAGAGGGTTTATGTTTGTTCGGTCCATTGCTGCCTGCATCATTAGGCGATAACAACTGACTTTCAAGCATACCGCACCGGCCACCGACCCACCGAACGTTGTCGTGATGATCCGTCAGAGTTTCTTACTGGCAGACTGCTGGCCACGGAGGCGGGACGGAAAAATCGGGCTCTCGGCATAAATGTTGTTTAGCGTTTTGGCTTGGGAATATTTACCTTGTGCGAATTGTGGATGATCAATGAACATGTAACGCATAGAAGAAAAAAACAACAGCATAATCTATTATTACAACTTGGGCAGTAGGCTAACATCATGTACTTACGAGAAATTGCGGGAGTTGCATTTAATCGCAAACGTGACGGAGATTGGTCATTTTGGAAAATCGGAGGCTGGGAGCATTCAATGATTGGGGGAACGACTGGTCCAGTGTTATGAATTATGAAATTGTGGTCAAGTTATAAAATTTGCAGGCTGTTATTTAGTAAATAAGCAAACATGGCCAGGCAACTTTAGTTCGCAGAGCTATGGTACGGTTAAACTGAGGTTAAATAGTTGGGGTTGAATCAAATGCTGCAGAATACGAGTCTAATTTTTCCGTTATGCAATTGAAATGTGATTTATTTAGATACACACTAAGAAATTTTGAATTTTACACGAGACAATTCATGTTTGTAAAAAGTCTGGGAACGTAAACAAAGATTTTTTGTAAAAATATGTCTTCTGTAACTGACATATACGCAAGTCGACAAAAGATGTGTTTGATTGAATTTACTTTCTCATCTCTATCGACCCATTCGTATGTGCTAAAGGAAACTTGCATGTGTCGGACTCAGGGCACCAAAATTTACATGGTTTTTGGGTAGTGTGTAGAATAGTTCTCAGTACTCGAAGAAGGTGGTATTCTCAATCAATGTACCAACCCAACAACTAAGAAACCGAAATGTATTCATTACAAGCAACCATCGTACACATTATTCAAAATTTGGACCTTACAATCAGATGATGACAACTGCATTTCGAAAATATTATCTTTACTATGACGGAATTCAAACAATGAAGCAACACTTCAATTCATTTCGCTATTAAGTAAATTGCCAAAATAATATATTGTCAAAAGGATACTAGGATAGATGACAGGTTCAGAAAGGGGTATGGGCGCGTTCTGCCGAGTTGGTCGCGGCAGATTGAACCAATAAAAAGGCATGTAATGATCACTTGAAGATGCGATGGAGAATAATTGCCCTGATATTACAAAATGTAGCACGTAGTAAAACGTTTCTTGTCCTCTATAACTAAATGTGATAAAATTGAGTAAACTAGTGGAAATTAACCTCTCATATGCATCCGTCAAACTATTCTGAACGGCTGTTGTGAGAATATCACCATGAAAATCTCACATGCGCATAGCATGTTACCAATTACTAATGCCTTCTCTCCTTTCTCCTGTTCTCTTCTCTATCCCATGACCGCGAGCAATACCTTAGGACACACCATGAAGACAACCTGGAGACTACATCACATGAAGCAATAAGTAAAGAACGGTATTGCCCTAACCATGTTTACACACACAACAAAACACACGGGTAAAAGAAGGGACCATCAGGGCACCCAAGTATAACGATTTGGATACAGAGCATGGGACTAGCTCCTCCCTATTGTTAACATTTCGCCGAATACGGGTGGGCTCTTCGATCCCATCTATTGGGCTTAATCTGTCATTCGAGCGCTCGATTCTAGTGCTGTCAGTGTGAACTTGCTTTTGGAAGGCGATTCTCTTCATTATATCCCCTATATAAATAAAGAAAATGATCACAGTACAAGAAATTCATTTATTGTTTCTTTCTTTGTTTCTACCGGAGCGGGTCCCAAGTGCTTTGGATGTGGTCAAAATTCCTGTGGAAGCTATGACATGGTTACTTCGTAATTTTAATCTAATCTAATCTAATCTCACACTAACGCAGCCAATTCTTGAAGGCATCCTGGAATATGATGGTTTCTTGAATACATTATTTTTCTTGTCATCGGCTAGGCCAACTGCGTAGTATGTGTTGCAGAAAGGATTCCAAGAAATATAGCGATTCCATACATGGTGTGATAATTTGGACTTTATCGTTGGGAGCATAGATACTAGAAAGATTAGTTTATGCTCCTTTTGATATGGTTACTTCGTAATTTTGGGTGAAAAGTCACCAGTGTTTCAAAAACCGATGATAATACCAATAGAAAATTTTAGGGCTCTACCGAATTCGGAAGAAGCCAAAGATCCCCAGCATGATGTTTTCAGACATCAGGATAAAAAATCATTAATTATATGGAACAATAATATGGGATTCTAAAATTGTTCCCTCAGCCCTTACCTAACAGGTAGCCTCACCTCAGTTTATGGGGAAAATCACTGATTTTGAGCAATGACACGTATATTATTATGAAAAATCATGAAGTTTGAGCCGTTGAACGGTACAATTACATAAGGTTCCGAAATAATCCTCTTTGTGCCCTACCGGAACCGGACATAGCGTATCAAAAGCCAAATCCCGTGATAGGTCCACAACATGATGTTTTCGGATGAAAGCATATAAAAAAACAAGAATTTTGTGTCGTCAAACGCTACAAATATACGAACTTCATAAAATGTCCCCTCTGAGCCCTACCAAAATCGGTTCAAGAGTATTTGACAGTCGCAAAGGCCCCAGTAGGTTCACGGCATGGTTCAATCTGTATGAAAAATCAAGAATGGGGCCTTTTACACGTGATTCAAATGTAGCCTTATCTGGCCTACCGAAAGCGTTTCCAGAGTACCCATATTTAACTAAATTGCTTTGTATGTCCATGGTCTGATAATGCCTGATGTCAGTAACGATTGCATTAACAAAAATGGACAAAAATTGACGATTTTCCTTGGGTTTACCTTCACCCGCATTGATGAAACTAGCCATGCAGCATCAATCATAGTAACCCATGAGACCGCAGACACAATTTGACCTCTATCAGTCGAACTCTAACCGGGATGGCAAAAACAATGAAGCAACTTCGTTCAGAAGTGTGCGCGTTGAAAACGGATATCTTTCGGCACTTTGTGGACGCTGGATGCCCGTTCTGGCATCTACAACATCTTGGCACTATTAGACAACAATCAGCGCATCGAAAGAAACCCCGGTTCCGGACGGCCGACGACCCTGAGCGACAAGAAGATCCAAAGGATGAGGAAGAAGAAGACGGAGGGAAAAGTGGCTACATCGCTGCGTGCGCTTCCCAAGTAGCACACTACGGTCATAATTCGTTGTAGTAACTTGATTATAACTTAGCAAGTCATATTAATGTTATCTCAACTGAATGGCAACATATGTGCTACTAGGGTTGGCCGAGAGGTCGGTTCAACCGGCCAAACAGTGAAAAAGTACCTGGCGAACATGAACATACATGTCAGGAAGCGGAAATTGCATTCAATGGTTTCGGAGCTGCAGGCAATGAACGCAGCGGCAGCGGCAGCGGCTGAATAAGATGGTCAACTCGATTTTCTTGACGAATCGCGACGTGGCGGTGGTGATGGACGACGAGACCTTTTTAACTTTGGATGGCAACGACTGGCAGGGCACTTCTTATTTTACTTCCCCCACGAAGGAAGTGAGCTCCGAGATGAAGTTCATATTCATCCACCAAGTTCCCAAAGAAGGTGCTGCTGTGGCTGACAATCAGCGAGAAGGGGATGTCAAAGCCGCTCTTCTTTCGCTCCGGACAGACAGTGAACGGGGAAATTTATAGTACGAAATGCCTGCCGGAAGTTACATCGTTCATCAAGAAACACCATAAGGGCGAAGACGCGGAGTTCTGGCTGGATCTGACGTCGGCCCACTATTCGAAGCGATCGTTGGAGGAGATGGAGCGGCTGAATATCAATATGATACCCAAGTCGGCGAACCCGCTCAACATCCCCCAGCTGCGTCCCATCGAGAATTTCTGGGCCACCCTCAAGCGTAAGATCTATTCCAACAATTTTGTCGCACAAACTGAGGAGAAATTGATAAATAAAACGAAGATTGAACTCGAAAACATGCCTACACGCATGTTCTCGTCCGTCATGGCGAATGTTTCGGTTAACTGCAAGTACGTGGTTTGCAAGTACGCTTTAATAATTATCTTCCACAGGAAATTTATCAAACGCAAGTATCTGTCTTAGCTTTTTTTTATCACCATCCGAAGAAAGTCCATTTTTTAATGCAAACGTTAGATTTGATTAGACGCGTATATTAGATTAGACTAGTGTCATCCAACTCTAATTTTGCAGCCTCTTGCTAGTTGCGCCTGAAACTTTTCTCATCAATCGCTATGCTATTCATTTCTTTTTAACCAAGCCCCACTTCATTCCGATCGGTCCGAGTTCTGGCGAATCCGATAGATGTCGCTCTTTCGGGACAATTAAATATTCGGCAACATTTCCTCTTTGAACCAATGTATAAAACTTTAGTCACGGAATCTGATTTGAAGCAGCTGTGCAATACGATTTAGAGCAATACCTACTTTAAAAGACTTCAGACTCGCAGTTTCTTCACTTTATGGACGAACGATGGAGATAGTTTCACTTTTTTGGCCACATCTTTGATTGAGATATTTGGTTTTTTCTTAAACTCTTTTACCACTGCCTTCCTCAGCGACGAATAGAGAATCATGGTCGGAACCGACCTTTCTTTTTTAACTTTAAGTGCTGCTTACAAGTTTTCAGTACTTTAGTAACCGTTGATTTTGCGATATCCAACGACTTTGTAACATCGCCGTGCGACAAATCCGAATTTTCCCCTTTTTTGTGCAAAATTAGTTTGCGCACGCGTTCTTGATTCGACGCCATTGTACAGAGTAAAAGTGACTGTGAAGAAACGAGTTTTTCATTATTGCACACATACATAAATATTCATACAGTGTTGTTCGTAATAGCTTATGCGTACACGGAGAAGACAGTATTAAGGCATTATTCGGCGACTATTTTTTGCTGTGAACATTATTTGTATAGAGAAAACCAGTGTTACCAACAAACAAACATATTTTGAAGGTGCCAAAGGCTTGAAATGATTTGAGTCCTCAGCACCTAAGAAACTTAGTGGAAATAATCCTAGAGCGGATGCAGCTGTTAATTAAAGGAAACGGAGGTCATATTAACTATTGAAAATTGATTTGGATTTGGAGTCATTTGTTTTTGTTTTCGAACATGAAGTGGTAAATTATTCTTTTGAAATATTTTTTTTTTTACTTTAAACTTGTCTATTTTAAAATCTGCCACAGAGATCATCGACCGCATCATGACCGCAATTTAAAAAAAAAAAATCAATAATACGAACTGTCTTTTGAGTGAATCTTTTTTTGTGCCAGTCACTGTAACAAAGACTGCAAAATGCCTGTAAATAAAAAAAAGTCCTCTAAACCAATACGATTGCAGAGTATCAGATCAGAGACACTCTTAATCGGTCTATCCGCCATTAAGATAAAATATTACCTCATTCTTATAATTCTCAATCAATTTAAACAGAAAAACTAACGTATTTCCAGTTTTAGGACTAACTCTTCCTCTTCCAATTGTCTTTTACGGTAGGTTTTAGTGAGCTTTAACCTGTTCTCGACTAAGTTTTCTAGAAGCACCTACACAGTTACTAGCCTTCCTAGAGAGTATCCCAGAAAGTATAAGCACGATTTATACACGAAACTGCAGAAAACTGGATGACGTAAGACAGCTGATTTCCACTGTGTGTGCCTTTGTTTACATTCCGAAAATCAGGTTTTCGCCGAAGTCATCAGAATGCAAAGCATTTTTACCGAAAAGCGTAAACAGTTTGAACTCAAGTGGTGTTCTATTCCCAATATTTTACTTAGTCAACTAGCGAAACAAGGAAGCTTAAGTATCGGAGCGGTTCGAAATGCCATGCGGAAATGAGTTGAGTATTGTAGCTTTGCGGACGTACCAAAATGTGGTCGAAATCCAGAAGCAATAGACCAAAATATGGACCGAAAGATCATGATGGCTTTAAAGAATAAAAAAAGTAGTTCTGTTCGAGATGTTGCAACTTCTGTTTTCAAAAACGTGGGAGTAGCATCCAACGTGCCAATGCATGAGTCCATATAAAGACTGTATTCTATGAAATTTGGACACACGCAATTGTTCGTAATTTTTTAGCGTGTTGGTAAAAATTATTGAAATTTTATCAGAACGTATTTCATTGTGTTGTGTCAATTGTGTAATCGAGTTTCGTGAAAATCGGTCGGAGTAGATAGGAAAACAGCTCGGAATCGCACGTTCAACCGTATCTCATGTGATCAAAACGTTCAAGGACCGTAAGAAAACCAAGCGGAAAAATGGTTGTGGCAAAAAACGTGGCACATCAAATCCGGAAAAGGCCAGGATGGTATTGAACCAATTTATGCGTTATCCCAACATTTCGATCAGGGATGTTGCGAAAAAGGCGAAAGTTTCAGTTTGTTTTGTGCAGAAAACAATGAAACGTTCTGGATTACATGTGTACAAGGTCCAGAAGGCATCGAACCGGAGCGATAAACAGAACTCGGTGGCCAAAACTCGTGCAAGAAAACTGTACAGGGAGTGGCTCACAAAACCGTTCTGCATTGTGATAGACGATGAGACCTACATTAAAGCCGGCACCAAACAAATGCCAGGACAGGAACACTACGTCGCCACCTCTAAGTTTGCCGTTCCGGAGAGTGTGCGGAAGAAGAAACTGTCGAAATTCGCCAAAAAAAATCCTTGTCTGGCAAGCGATCTGCGGATGTGGCTAAATGAGTCAGCCCTTCATCACCTCTGGGACCGTCAATGGACAAATCTACAAGGACGAATGCCTCCAAAAACGACTTCTGCCCATCTTGAGATCTCACGATGGCCCAACACTGTTTTGGCCGGATTTGGCATCTTGCCACTATGCCCGGCCCGTCTTAGACAGGTACAAAGATAATAATGTAGTTTTTGTACCAAAAGACGTCAACCCTCCAAACACTCCGGAACTTCGCCCAATTGAAAAATTTTGAGCAATCATGAAGGCAGAGCTCGTTAAAACTCCAAAACTGATAGAAAATAAACTTGAACTAAAGAAAGTGTGGTTAAAAGTAAGTAAGCAAGTCGGTCCTATCATTGCCCAAAATTTGATGAAAGGGGTCAAGGCAAAGGTGCGGGCATCTGTGTTGGGAGAAGAGGTTCAATAAACCAATCATGATGTTGAAGGAGATGTTCGCTCATCACCATGAGGCACCAAGAGTGAACAACAATGTTTTTGGCTAGAATTGAAAGATATGAAGAGAAAGTTTTTGATAGTTCCGCTAGTGTGCGGCAGGCTCGGAAACATAGCAGATGTTTTAGGAAAATTGAGCGAAAAGGGCATGTGTACAGTGGTACTCTAACCAACGACATTTTTGCCTAACATCCCACTGCGGGGTAGGTTAACATCTGCTATGTTTCCGAGCCTGCCGCACACTAGCGGAACTATCAAAAACTTTCTCTTCATGTCTTTCAATTCTAGCCAAAAACATTGTTGTTCACTCTTGGTGCCTCATGGTGATGAGCGAACATCTCCTTCAACATCATAATCGTTACTCCTCGCACGGAGAATATATAAAATAACAATTAATGTATATAAACCAATGATGTAAAAAATTAACCATTTAGTAGTACTTCATTTGAAAGTTTGAAAAGATTCGGGCTCAAGGAAAATTTTTGGTGACCTATTTTGTGTGTCCAAATTTCATCGAATACAGTCTTTAACAGTTTTGAGTCGCTCTCAAAAATGTTAGAACTGATTTTTGATATCTTAGACTCACATGCAAGATATGGAATCTACGAATCGTATTCTGAAAAAGCCGTTCTGGCAACATTTTCACAAAGAACCGGCTCCGGTAAGGATCTAAAGCGGACAATTCTACAATTTTCTATGCTGGTACACAAATCAAAAGAAACATTGAATTTTATGCGTTATCTAATGCACATAAAGGGAATGTAAACAATGGGATATTTCATGTAAATTTAAGCCAGATAACGCCTGAATCTAACCTGTTGTATGAAAGATTGCATACATTGTTGTATGACGCACGAAAGATTGCAGACAATTTCGATGTTTACGCCTCTTTTGGCTTGGAATTAAACGAGGGGAAATTTTACGCGCTTGTTAAAATTCTTTATTTTTTTTTGTGTATCTTTCGTCGGCTCAAAATACTGTATGTTTTAATCGATAAAATCCGATAACATAAGGAAATCAACAAGGGGGTTTGGCCAATTCCGGATACTCTTTCGCTGGCCCCAAAACGAGTAATGTTTGAACCTATTGATGACTTAAAATTTATAATGCATCACTCTGTGTGTGTGAATTGATGCTTACATCCATTGGCTGGCAATGGTACTATGGAAGGAATCTGATTCAATAATCCTTTATGTGTTAAAAACAGTTTTAATCTGTGATCTAGAAAGCGAAAGCTCTATTGCAGATCGAGCAACCCATTTCAGAATGTTTGGAGGGTCACGCTTATTCCGAGGTTACTTAAACATACAATAAGCTCCGCTTGTAAATATTACCGCTGTAATTTGGATAAGGGTACTGAAACCCATTTTCAAATATGCTAATTTATAATTTCCAAAACAGGCACCTATTTGCTATAACTTTGTATCAGATTTTGTAGTTTATTTAAATTCAGATAGATCTCACTAAAGGACGCCCTCAAAACAACACTAACTGTTTGTGTGTGCAAATCATGCCCATCACACTCACACGCGTGTGTGCATGTCGGCTTCATTTTTTGCTTCTGCAATTTTTTTTAATAAAAAATTTAATATTCAAGTTTCAAGTTCTATTACATCTTACAAGGACATATCCCAAGTAACATTGCCAAAACCATCCAGCTTTATTAAGTTTTATTAAAGTCAATCAAAGTAAGTTTTATTAAAGAAATCAAATTGGTTTTATTATGGCAGTAAGTGGTGCCAGAAGATTTCAATTTTAGTCAGGTTTATGAGAACCTACACAGTTTCTTTACAACGCTCTTCAAACCCTGTCTCCTAAAGTTCATTTTAATCCTATCAAAGGTTTTATTTTGACATTATGAACTTGTAAAATGCTGTTTTAAAATTCCGCTTAAGGACTCGTTTATATTATATTGTTATGGTTAATTGAAAAAGCATTTTAGAACCATTTTGCCGCCAGTAAATGCATTAAACGGCAAATTGGCATTGAGGAAAGTCGCCAAATGACCAAATACTTTTATAGTAGCCATTGCGAAGATAAATTGGCTTTATGGCAAAACTGTAATTTCTTCCAATCGCCATATTGAAATATATGAAATAATTTAAATGTAGAAAAACCAATACACTAAATTTTATATGCAATACAAATGAAGTGTAGATTGGAGACCTACTTTGGCATTCTTTTTGATAACCTTATTGAATTCCCTAAATTTTCAAAAAAAATTATAGTTATTTCATCGAATATATTTGATCAATTTTGTTTTTGTTTATGTAAGTTTATCGTTTGTTTTTTGTGTCAATATTCACCATAAAATCAAATACGCATATGATTTGGAGCATGATAAGCTATAAACAAAATTCAATTTGTTTTGGATATTTTGCTATCAAACAAAGTTCTCGCAATACTAGAACCTTTTTCTTAGATATTATTATCTGTTCAATGAATCAGAATAGCAGAGAATCGATCAAAGCAGAACAACAAAATCCAACCACGATATCACCGTGAAGTTTGATAGCTGTGGTTATTTGTCCCAATGCTGATTCTGATGGCAGCCAATAGGTTTTATGAAGGTTCTCAAGTGGTCATAACATCATTCACTAGAATATTTTCAAAATCTGTATGCTCTTGTAAAGGTTTTATACATTTGATTGCACAATCGTCTATAGAGTGGGCCACTTTGTACACATTTTGGCTTTATAGATGCATATAGGAGGTGTTGGTGGACAAAACAGCTTTGAATGTAATTTTTTCAACAAAGCCGGCAGGAGTGCTATACGCCTGGAATACAACTAAAATTGTTACTTGGGATGTCTAATACAAATACACGTGCAGTGGTAAATTACGAACTTGTTTGTGAGAGCTTTTTTATTACTTATATGATCGAAAAGATTTACCAACACCAGAAAAGGCAGTCATTGGTTTTCCAAATCAATTATAAAGCCTTCTACTTTATCATGCCAACCAAGGACCAAAAACTTATTTCAGCAAGAGAAAATTGAACCAAAATAACAAGAAGAATCGGAACTCAACAGAGATAAAATACGAAATGATTTCGGAGCTCAATTATTGAACATCAAATAAAGTGAAAAAATCAACGAGGTGATGATTGCTACACAATTCACCAAATAACGAAAATCAGTACAACCTGCTTACATAAATCAACTAAAAACAGAATATGATCAAATCGAAGAAAAAGCAGGAACTAGAAACAAAAGGTTAGCAAATGGGCTCCAAAGCCTACGAACTTCTGTGTGTTGATTGAAAATAGAACCTAATAGAAGCAAAATTTATCAATAAAAAGATCTACAAATAAGGGCCTGTTACCACCGCGTTTAATACTACAACAGGAAAAGTCTTCAGCGACTAAGTTGGACTGTGAATGAACAATGAATTTAACTTATTCACCCATTAATGTTATTTAAAACTTTTAATGATTGTGTGTCAAATTCATTCGATTTTTATGGCACGGCACGTAAGTGCAATTAAGAATCAACAGAGGCGCAAAATTTATTGCGGCTGGCGTGAGGTCGTAAAATAACCTAACACGTTAGGTTGACGACCTGCTCTACGTAGAGTAGACCGAGGAAAAAAGCTGCACAAAAAAAGAACTCTAAAGTCAGAAACAACAACCACCAAAATCGCGGAGGCACTTTTGTTTTCGACGTTTCCAGTGTATGGCGTTCTCACATGTAGAGACTTGAAAAAGAAGGAAAAAAACTGATAGCTTTTCGCATGTTTGCAGAGTTTTTCTCAGTCATAAAACGACACCCAGGGAGAAAAACAATCACGAGATCCAACAAATCCAGTTTTTTTCTTTGCATGGGAGCGAACATATTGAAAATCAAACCCATAAATCGATATCGGAAGTATGGAAATATGGAAAACTTCTGTAAACCAACGTGGTAAATTCACGGCTTCCGGTTGTGGCTGGATGTTTGTTGTCGTGGTTTGATTTTGCAAATTGATTTTATTTAAACATGAAATTGAAAAACTGGTATCAGCGTGCATTAAGGCTCCCATCAATTCTCCCGAGCAGCAATTGAACATATTTTCGCTACGTGCGCTTGAATGAAAGTGAATCAGGCTTGCGATGACACCGCCCACCCAAGGGGTGGGCAGCCAAACGAACGCAAACTTGCTTGTGGCAAACAAGACAGCTCAAAAATATGTAGTACAAACTTTACCATCAACAGCAAATATCGCTAAAAGTTAAGCGTAGTTGTGTGCTTTGGAAACACTTGTTACCCCTTGCTCCGGATACCCTACGGTTGTAGCCCACCGAAGAAGCATACGCAATCCTATCAGATAAGTACTTAGTAGTCATACTGCGCTGCAAGTAGAAACCGGTTTTGAAATAACATCTTTACGAAGTACATTTTTGCGTGACTTGGAGCAGCCGTAGATATCAACATATACGAAGTTACAGATTATTATGCCTATAGGCTGTTCCG
Source organism: Aedes japonicus (assembly GCA_034211315.2). Taxonomy (NCBI): domain Eukaryota; kingdom Metazoa; phylum Arthropoda; class Insecta; order Diptera; family Culicidae; genus Aedes; species Aedes japonicus. The sequence goes on from JASCZW010000734.1 coordinate 678,630, forward strand.
ATAATTATAAATACACTAATGTTTAACCATAAAATCAAAATGCATGTAGTATTAAATCAATTTTTGGCTGCGTCCTTTTGTTTACATCCAAATTAAACTAATAGAGGTTGTACGGAATCAAATTGCACCACTTTTAAATGGCTGTAACTGCTTACCCGCTGGGTAATTTCTATTGAAATTTTAGGTGGAATAAGTTCAATGTATATTTGTTTACGCTATGTAAGTTTCACTAGCAGATGTGTAATTGTTGCGAAGAAGGAATCGGAAAAACAGCAGTGGCGCAAAGAAATTTTATGCACGTACCTAGAAAATCCAGATCTTTCTCAACGTGCCATCATCAGGAAGCTGGGAATGGTACATTCTATGGTGTCTCGTGTTTCAAATCGGTATCACGAACGTTTGACCAACGATCAGAAAGAAAAAGTGGCTAAAATGGATCTCCGTATAGTCTTAAGGATCACAAGCGGGTAGTTCAAGCTTTCAAGAGGAATCTCAGCAGGTCAGTTCGAGACGTGACGACGAAACTGAATCTAACCAAAAGTTTCGTTCAAGATGCGGAAAAACGTGAAAGACTACACACGCACAAAGTCCAAGAGGCGCCTAATTGCGATGAACGGCAGAATACGGTAGCTAAAACACGTGCATGGAAGCTCTACACCCAGATGTTGACGAACCCACATTGCCTCGTCATGGATGATGAGACGTATGTAAAAGCAGACTTCCGGCAGCTTCCGGGGCTCCAGTTTTCCACTGCTCATCATAAATTCGATGTCCATGAGGACGTTAGAAAGCAGAAGATGTCAGTTTGCCAAAAAATATATGATTTGGCAAGCGATTTGCTCGTGTGCAAAGCGGAGCACCCGATTGGTGACAACTGGAAAGGTAAATGGGCAGGTGTACCTAAATGAATGTCTCCAAAAGCGTCTACTTCCTCTTCTGAGGTCACACTATGGACCTACGATTTTCTGGCCGGATTTAACCCCGTGCGATTACTCGAAAGAGGTTTTGGAGTGGTACAAGGCTAAGGAGGTAAATTTCGTGCCGAAGCATCTCAACCCCCCGAACGCACCGGAACTGCTGCCAATTGAGATGTACTGGGCAACCATGAAACAAGCACTTCGGAAGCAGCATGCAAGCAAGCATGAAGAAAAAATGGATTGCCACGCAAAAAAAAGTTGGTCCAAATGTTGTACAGGACCTTATGAATTGTGTAAAGAAGAAGGTTCGTGCATTTGGATATGGACTTGAAATTGAATAAAACAAACATGTAAATATATTTATAACATGTTTTATTTTACTCCCTGTAAGTTTAAAGATTTAACGGGCAAATTTTGCCGAAAATTTTTGAGTGTCGCAATTTGATTCCGTACACCCTTTAGTTTCATTTTTTTTTTCGAAGTTTGAAAATGTGTGATCTTTCTCCCGAGCAAAGAAAACGGATTGTGCACAAACGGTGCACCGTCAGTGTTCAATCAGAAAACTGGCTGAGGAAGAAGGTGTGAGCGTTGGAGCAGTTCTAACCGCATTACGAAAGTATCAACAACAGTGTTCTTTCGTAGATTCCCCAAGACGGGGCAGAAAACCCGGTCCCGCTAACCCTACAATCGACAAATATGTAAGCGACTATTTCAAGCCGAGATGTGGCGTAAACTAAGAACTTTGGCGACTAGTGTTATGGGCCTGCAGACTCATCGGAAGCAGAGGCAGCCAAAACGAAGCACCAAACAGGCTGAATCTGTGAAACCGAGGGCTCGAAAGCTGTACGACAAACAGCTGACCAAAAAATCGGGCTGTGTTATCATGGACGATGAAACCTTTATGTAGGTTTCTTGATTATAAAACTCTTCCGGGAACACAGTTTTATACCTCACCGAAGGGAAAGGATTTTCTTGGATCGGTGAAAGCCATTTACACCGAAAAATTCGGCAAGATGGTAATGGTGTGGCAGGCCATCTGCGGATGTATAAAAATATCTCGTCCATTCATTACGCAGACTCAATGAATGGTCAAATTTATGTGAAGGAGTTTCTGCAGAAAATGGCTACCCTTGATCAAGCAGCCCAACAAGCCTACAACTGGCCTGATATTGCTTCTTGTCATTTCATTAAGTTCCTGCAATTACTATAAATATGCACTAAAGTGGTAAAATAGGAACAATGTCTTATTTGTACCAAAGGAGCTGAATCCACCAAACTCTGAGAAAACAAATGAAATCAACAGATAGCGTTGAAAAATTTAAGAAAGATTGGCCAAAAGTGGTGAAAATGATAGGAGAAAGCATTGTGCAGAAGCTTATGAGTAGTGTTAAGGGAAAAGTAACAGAACTCACCTACCCAATGAAAGATCAAGCAAATTGAAATGAATATGGAAAGAAAATATTGGTATTTACTATGTTTGAGAATAAAATAATCAAACATCACAGTATGGCCTTTTTTATTTGAAAAAGAAAGTGTATTTATATTTTTTGGAAAAATCTCAGGCCTGTACTCGAAAAAAATGCACCATTTTTATCCGTGTGTAACTTTTTTGTCCGTAGGTAAAAATTAATAAAAATCTAGGTTAAACTAGTTTTGAGTGAATTGTTTACATGTGCAAAATTTCATAACAGTCGATTCAGTGGTTACCCAAGGAACATTGCTGGTTTTATCATGGTTTTTTAGCATTCTTGAAGTCTAATTCAAGTTCTTCAGAACCCTTATAAAACCAAAATTGTTACATGGGTATTGAGATGTCATCGAAACAAGCAGAAAATCGCCGGAGAATTTTTCGCGCCGTCATGGAAAATCCGACTGCAACCATGAGATGGATCAGAAGAACACTAGGAATCACCCATCCAACTGTGTCTCGGGTGGTAAAATCGTTTAAGGAGTCCCAGACGACCGAGCGGCGAGCTGGAAGTGGAAGAAAATCGAAGACACCTGTGACCCTGTGAAGGCCCGAAAGGTGTTGGATTATTTCAAGTGTAATCCGAACCTTTCGATTCGCGACGTGGCTCTGAAGGCAAAGTGTTCCGCCTGGTTCGTTCAGCAAACCATGAAACGAGCTGGGCTTCGTGTATTCAAGGTCCGCAAGGCACCGAACCGGCGTCATCCACAAAACACGGTGGCCAAATCCCGCGCAAGGAAGCTGTATCGAGAGTTGTTGACAAAACCGATGTGTGTGGTTATGGATGACGAGACCCACATCAGGGCACACGCAAAGTAGATACCGGGGCTGCAGTTCTACGTTGCCAAATCACAGTTTGATGTTCCGGAAGACATAAAGATCATTTTGTTGATTAACGCTTGCATTGAACAAAAGAGACAGAGCTTATCGATTTTCCATACGACGGTGACAGTTTAACCTGGTGGTACACTGAAAATTAATTTTAGTTTATTTTACGAAATCGAAGGTAAAACTAACAAATCTATTCGTTGGTTTCTGTAACAAAACTGATTTGTACTATTTATAATGTAATTATTGCCACAAGCGCAACTGTCAAAAGCATGAAGCATTTGTTGACAAAGAAACAATATTCGTGTAGTGTACGAAAAGAATAAAGAGAGCTACGAATATTTAGTTACAAATTAAAATGACCGTCTCTTTGGTGGTTGCATGAATGACAAACAATCTACTAACGCTTGTTCACGACAAAATCTGGACACCCCTAAATACGTATACCTCTGGAAATACTTCATCAATGCGTGAAATATTCCGCAGACTGATGAACGTATGTCTGTTCATTGTTTAAAATCATTTTTTGGCGATATTGCAAGCTTCTAGAAAAACGAGCAAGTGCGAAAAGCAATTGTGTGCGGTCGCAATGAAAATCTGGATCTGTCAGTAAGAAAACTTGCAAAAAAGCTTGCTTTTCCTGCAAGCACTGTTCATGACGTTCCTAAATCCTTCAATTTACGTTTAAAAACAGCCAGTGAGGTTGGAAGCGGAACAAAAACGGATATCAGGAACCACCAGAAGGACGCGAAGGAAGAGCAAATATTGCAGAAGAGACCAGATCTTTCAGAACGTACTGTGGCTAGAAAAATAACAATGTCTCCAGCTTTAATGCAGACTTCCCAGCACTGGCAAGGTTCAAGGTGAAAACTGTACCGAACCGTAATGATAAACTGAATGTGACGGCTAAAACCCGGGCACGCAAGTTGTATCGCGAATATTTGACGAAGTTTTCTTGCGCGATAATGGACGATGAAACTTCCCGGAGTGTCGTATTATGCTGCCATGCACCGGAACGGTGTAGAGGAGCATTTCAGAACGAAGGCCTCGATTTCAGTACGAAGAGGAGCATTTCAGGAAAAAGTCAGAGTTTACCAAAAAAAGTTGGTTTGACAGGCAATATGTAGCTGTGGTCGAGCAAGCCCAAGTCCCATCACTACCGGAACGGTAGACAGATTGTTACCAATCCTACGCAGCCATGACGCTCACTCGCTATTCTGGTCTGATTTGGCATCTTGTCACTACGCCAAAGATGATATGGAATGGAGTCCATGATGTACCGAAAGATGCGAATTCACCTAACTGCCCGGAGTTGCGACCTATCGATACGGTATTGGGCTCTCGCGAGGAGAAAACTTTTTTTTTAACTTCAAGGTAACTGTAGGGGTAAGTGGCGGGACCATCATCATTAACTCTCTCATTATATACAACAAGCAACAACAATAGAAAAATTTCGAAAACCTTGGACAAACGCAGTTAAATCGGTTGAAGAGAAGTCTGCTCAGACCCTAATGGCTGAAGCTAACCCAAAAGTTCGTAGTTTCTTTATACAGCCTAGACAATTAACTGTAATTAGTTTTAAGATGACTAATAATGCACAATTAAATGAATAAAAATGCATCTTGGATTGAACTAACAGCAAATTTGTTTTATTCCAAATTAAATCTGTCCAGATTTTGTCGCAAACAAGCCTTATACTGTCACTTGGTGGTAGGTGCTTCAGTGGCTTTATACACAAAAAAAAGTGACAGCTCTATCAGTTCGTTTACGGCAGCCATAGTGAAAGCCAATGATGCAACTAAGTTTGAGGGTTTGCAACCAGTGGTGGAAGCGAAGAAGTCGAAGTAGAGCGGCCATATACTTTCTGGCACTCCGGGTTCCAGGCGTCCGACGGTTTAGCGTGATTGGAAGGTGCAGCAAGCGCTAAAGCGGAAGTCGAAAGGCAGGTTGGCGAAATCCTTGCACGCCTTGGGCTGGAGTGTCAGTGCGTCTTGAGGAAACAAAAACGGAAGCCGGAAACACAAGCTGACACCCAAAAGCAGCAACTGGATGTGCTCGTCAAGGATGTCTTTGCTGCGAAGGGCATCGTAATGGCATTGAAGGATACCGAGACGTACCTGAAGCTCAACGGCAATGACTATCAGGGGTCCGACTTTAGCATAACCCCAGGAAGTGAGCGTCTCCCACGAAGGTCCTCTTGCCACTGATAATCAGTGGGAAGAAGATGTCAAAACCGCTCTTCTTTTCTTCGGGACTTGCGGTCAACGGGGAGGTGTGAACAGTCAACGGGTGCAGCATGAAGTGCATACCGGAAATTGTGGCCTTCGTTAACCTATTTTCGCCGTTTTCCACAAAACATTTTTTTTCGACGATATCGTATCAAAATATAAGTCTTGTGGATGCATTAATGAAATTTAGCATTTTTAGAGGTTTTTTTTTGACGCTTAGGAACACCGTGACAGCATGTTGCGTAAATATACGCAACACTGGCGCATTGCTCGACAAATAGAATGCAACATACATTTTAGGCTCAAATGGTACACACTCAGCCACACCTTAATGGATGGTTAACTAGCAAAATAATTTGGCCTTTTGTGAACATATTCCCATTGTGAAACGACAAAAAATATAACCAGTAACTTCTAGTTTATGATTGAAATTGTGTCCATAAGACATGCACCAACTCATACAATGCAATTTGTGAGTTTTTTTTCTATTGGTGTGTGTGAACACAGTCAGTAAGATAGCCAAGGGTATACCTTTCAAACAAACTTATTTGTTTTGATCGTATTCAACGTACATGCATACACGACTTTTTCAAAACCACTGTTGCGTATACGCAACAGCGGACGGAAATGGGTTAAAAACACCACCCGAAGTCTAATTCGCATTTGATCGTTGTCTTCTGGCCAGTTCATCTGGCACCTTCGTTGTTTTGAACATAGAGATTCCCAATTGCTTTGGACCGTCTCAGGTAAAAAAAAGACAAAACTCCGAACGTAGACCTTTTGAATATCAAACACGGTCAAAGCTTTTGCAAATTTAGTTCGAAAAATTGCTCCCGGATGACTTTCATGATAACTGATAAATATAAACAAACGGAATCGCTAACTTATCTTCAGCGACAAGTTGCCAAAAGGATTCACTCCAAACTGGTATTTTCAATATCGCTGTTGAAATTAGCCAGTTGAAATAAATTAAAAAATGTGACACCTATTTTGAGACACCCTGTATGAAGATATCACGATACTCAATATCCCGTATTAAAGCATCTAGTATGGGTGGGGTATTTATCATAATACGATGGAGAACATTTAATATGCGATAACGATACATTTTTTCGATGGACCTGCGACACTTTCAATTTCTCACGACTTCTGTTTGCCTGAGCTGTAGAAAGGAGGTAGCAATAGGTTGTAAAACCAACCACCATAAAAATGAATTGGTTTACCGAGAACTGGTATCGGCTTGTTTTTGGAAGTATTATTGTTGCAATAAACCATCTCAATCATGGTTGTTGAACGATAAAAGCGGATTTCGTCGAAATTGACGACTGTCAAGGGAAATGCCCATTGTAGACGATACGCAAGCGTTATCGAAGGCTTGTATTATAACAACCCAGATTGAAGTGATACGCTCAAGCTTGGAGGTAAAGATTATCCCAGATTACTGCAGAAGTGCTTTGCCTCCAATATATGCTCATATTTCTTATTGACAATTCAGATTATTGCTTACATTGGTTCGAAGGGAACCGATACATCACAACATGTGATTTAAAATAACTCCCCCTCTAACACTTGTAACCTTTGCCGAATATTCCAGCCTTACAGCAAGGCTGTACATCTAGCGGATTGTTATAGTCTGGAACAAACGGCTGTTCGGGTAGTTCTTCCGGAATTTCATTTATTCATTTGTTGCATTTATCTTCGACCAAACAGCTGCCCAGAGGGCTACGCAAGGCTCGAGGAATCACTCAACCAGATTCAAAGTCAAGCCGACCCCCGTAGTGTAATCTTAAAAAGCAAAGAGACTACAATCTATCGAATTTAATTTAGCGACTTGATTAAAAGATTTTGGGATTCTTGCCAACTAATATGTCAACGGAAAAGAAGCTTGCCTTAGTTGAGTCTATGCTGTCAGCGGACCTCTATCAGGTGAATGCATATCTGAACGCGAACGATAAGCTACTTGACTTGGTATTCGTAAGTGATCCATGTATCATAGATCTCTTCGAGGCTCCATCCGCTCTCTAAGAAGTAACGCTCATCATAAGCCACTCGTTTTAACTGTGGACGCCCGTTCTCGCGAGGATGAATCTCTATTAGACATCACGCCGCATAATGACCAAGAATGCATTCGCTGTGATTACTAAGCTATCAATGCAGTGATTGCCTCCAAAGATTGGAACCAGTTACTCAACAACCACTTCAATATAACTATCCATAAGATCATCCGGGATACTGCGATCACTTAGATTGATAGCTGTCACACTCTCGTCACATCCGACAGCAGGTCCGGAACGACTATTGTGAACGAAGGCAGTGGGTGGCAGACTAATTCGGAGGGTTAGGAGCTTTCGAGAGACATTCTATGGCGCGTTCCAGGTTCCTGGGGTTAGGAGTTACAGTGTCACGAGGATTTACGTCGCCCAAAATTCAGAAAATTTTATCGGTATCAGCCGTCGAATACTCAATATATTGAAGAAGCAAGCTGGAAGTCCCCAGATTCACGTCCAGCCACAGGTCACAGGTGCTGAGCGCTGGCAGAAATCGGTACAACTGGGCTAGAGGGACCAGGGACTTTGAAAATGCAGCCCTTTGTGGAGTAGAGGATGAACATTGACAGCATCAGATACCATTCGACTTGGTTGTTCACTGGACATCAGGGACAGAATTACAAGGATTACACACATACGACGAGGTACAGAACATTCACTAAATGTGTTTGAAAACATATTGTCACCTTTAATGTTACGACTGTAGATCCTAACTTCTGAACTCAATGGCAGTTTTGGTGACTTGGAACATAACATGAGAGGCTTTAGGAGTGGACAGTAATTTAATCCACTCCTAGACAGTCCAGTCCTAGAGCCTCTTATTTTAATGGGAAATTATCTGCTTCTGACAAATTTCATCACACATCGTTACTCCGCGCATTGGGAGAGTACAAAAAAACAACAATCAAAGTGTAAAAAATATTGTTACCTGTAAATCTTATGTTTTGAACGCCAGAACAGTTTGGATGACCTAGACCATCTCAAGATGATCTTCTTGCGTATTTTCACGTTTAAAAATTTGCACTGAATATGCTTGAATATGTGAAGTTACTTCGTATAGCCTAAAAAGCTACTGTTACTATCTTAGGTTTCAAGTTATAAACTCCTGGACAGTTTGGATTACCTAGAGGATTACAAAGTTATAAAATTGAATACATATAGCAACTTTATGTAGTCCAAAAAACTACTGTTAGAACTGTATATCTTATGTTTTGAGCTTAAGGACAGTTTGGATGACCTAGAATTTCCTAAGATTGTCGCATTATGTCTCTTGACCTTTCACACTATTCAATGAATATTGTTAAATACAAGTTGTCCCTAATTTTAAAACTGTATATTTTATGTTCTGAACTCAATGAAAGTTTGGAAAACCTAGATCATCCCAGTTTATCTTATAATGTTTTTTTACGTTCTAAAATATTCACTGAACATGGTTGCATACGTAGCGTAGCTTTGTATAGCCCAAAAAGCTATAGTTACTGCTGTAGATCTTAAGTTCTGAGCTTAAGGAAAGTTTGAATGACCTAGAACATCACAAAATATTCAAGTAATGACTTTTGACCTTTCAAAAGGTTTATTTAATATGTTTGAACACATATTGTAACCTTATATAGTCCTAAAATAAGTGTTACAACATTAGATCTGAAGTTTTGAACTCTAGTAAATTTTGGATAACCTAGAACATCCCAGAAAAATACGAATGTATTTAACGTTTATCAACAAGAATTTAATAATGCGTATGAATATGTACCATATGCTAAAACGAAACTTGTCACTATGAATATTCTAGGTAATCAATTATGCCTTAAACTCATATATTTTATATATTTTCCAGATTGAAGAATTGACATTCAACAAATCTGTTGAAAACAGTGTACACTGCTGTGATTTTATACAGCTACATTCCTTTTGGTCATACAGAACCTTTAGGCCTGAAGGAGTGAATATACTTTTTAAGATAAGGCTTTACATATATAAATAACCTGCTACTTTTCGTGACGGTCGCAATGCGACTTTTTTAATTGTGCCCTACCATTTGCATAAAAATAATTAAATAAAGAAAAGGTAATACCGATGATAAAGAAAAGGTAATACCGATAAAGAAAAGGTAATTGCTTTTGATAAAATGCAAGGTAATTATTGAAGGGGGATAAACAGTTAGAGTGACCAAAAAAATTAAATAATTTTTAATTTTTAATTACCCCTAGAATACGCTCCTGAAACCATTTTCTTCGAAATTCGAACTCCAAGTGTTTCTTGCGCCTTTTCGCCTTTTTTGCACGCAGCAGGTATAAAGGGACTCTTAAAACTGTCAACGCATTTTTCTCAAAACAGCATTTTCGGAGTTTATGCCGGTGATAACTCGAAAACTAATTATTTGATTAAGCTGACACGTATAGGATTTCTTCATTGTAGTATTTCCTATATGAGTTGAAAATTATTGTTTTATTTTATTATTAAATATGGAAAAAATGTGAGAAAATGGTCGAAAAAATGTGGATTTTTTCAAAAAAGTTACGCCAAAAGTGCATAAATTTTTTTTACTTTTTTTATTCAATTCATCTATTAACTGTAAATGTGAATAATGTAATTTTTTGGGTTAGCAGGCTTCAGATCAAAATTGCAAGCAGGAGAGCCGGCACAAGAAAAATAGAACGACTTTCTCAACGCACTCTAACCGCCGCCATTTTGTTGAAAACAATTTGAACAAAATATTTTTGTACTTGTGTATCCATGTAAAACATACAATTTTAAAAAAGTTTCGATTGATTTGAGTAAAAACTTCCCCATGACCAATAATTATCAAAAATGATTTTTTTCTCGTTCTAACTGTATATCCCCCCTTAAGCTTATTTGCAAAAAAAAAATCTACGCCCTTGCAAGTGGATTTCCGGCAGTTAACCTGAACATTTGCCATGAGACGCAGCTAGAGGACGTTCGGCAGGTTCGTCAACTTGGGTACCACATCGATATTCAGCCGCTCCATCTTCTTCAACGATTGCTTCGAGTAGTGGGCCGACGACAGATCCGGCCAGAACACCGCGTCTTCGCCCTTAGGGAAGGTCCATTAATTACGTCACGCAGTAAGGGGGGAGGGGGGCTTTGGGAAAACGTGACGATCCATACAAAAATATTTGAAGGTCCATATAAAAAACGTGACAAGGAGGGGGGGGGGGTTATAAAAAGTCATTTTTGCGTGACGTAATTAATGGACGTTCCCTTATGGTATTTCTTGATGAACGATACAACTTCCGGCAGGCATTTTGTACTATAAATTTCCCCCTTCACGGCCAGTCCGGAGCGAAAGAAGAGTGGCTTTGACATCCCCTTCTCGCTGATTGTCAGCCACAGCAGTACTTTCTTGGTGTGAGCTTGGTGTGTGAATTAACCTGGGAGCTCCCTTCCTTCGTGGGGGAAGTAAAATGCGGGTGAGATAGGTCTCGTCGTCCATCACAACCGCACCGTCGCGACTCGCCGGGAAAATCGAGTTGACCATCTTATTCAGCCGCTGCCGCTGCGTTATTGCCTGCAGTTCTGAAACTAGGGGACGCGACTTCCGCTTTCTGAAATGTATGTTTATGTTCGCCCGGTACTTTTACACTGTTTGGCTGGTTGAACCGACCTCTCGGCCAAGCGCACGCACCGATGTAGCCACTTTTCCCTCGGTCTTCCTCTTCAGCATCCTTTGGAGCTTCTTGTCGCTCAGGGTTGTCGGCCGTCCGGAACCGGACTTTTTTTCGATTCTCTTATTGTTGTCTAATAGTGCCAAGATGTTGTAGATGTCAGAAAGGGCGTATTCGGCGAGCACAAAGTGCCACACGATGTCCGTTCTTTGAACGCGCACACTTCTGAACGGAGTTGCTTCACTGTTTTTGCCATCACGGTTAGAGTTCGACTGATAGAGCTGTCAAATGTCTGTCTGCTGACTCATGGGTTACTATGATTGATGCTGCATGGGTAGTTTCGTCAGTGCGGGTGAAGGTAAACCAAGGGGCGTCTCACATGAATTCGATCAAATATATTTAATAAAGCTTACTCGAATTATTCGTAGCAGTCGTGTTTAGCAACAACTCGACTTTCAGCAACGGCAGACGTCAGCTCAAGGTTAAATTTTTAACAAGAACTATTCAACTCTCATTCTTGCACTCAAGGTTATGTTTAGTTTACAATTATTTTGACGCCGTAAACAAGTATCTATGAATTTTGTAGTACAAATCGCGAGATGGTAGTTCCTATTAACATGCCGTACATAGAGTAGAACAAAAAAGATACTGATAGCTTTGCGGTTCAAGATACTAAAATAAAATAAACGCCTTTCTCATATAGAATCTTTCTATACGGTCGTTGTTTATTAGCATTCAATATAATATAAAGTGAAGATGTATATGTATATGTATATGGATCGTTTCAGTTTTTTTGATTGGCCTTCAACTTGGCTCGTCTCATTGATGGTGTTCTATACGGGAGTAACCTGACCGTGGATTGACGTTTACCAACAGTAACCATTTATATAAGCATTTCAATTTTTATGTTGTAGATTTTTCCATCATCGTCCATTACCGCAAATGTGTGCTTGAAAGTACTGGTTGTGCTTTTAAGTTTTAAAGAGCCACTGAAATTTCGGAATAATCGGGAAGCTAAGCAAACCTTTCCAGCTGGCAGTTGCACACGATTATCGCCAGGAAAGTTATTGAAAACTAGTTCAGGAAATACTTCGAGTTGCGTCCTCCATGGAGATATAAAGTCGACACTATGAGTTGAATCTAACGCAGCTTCGGAAATCCACTCCGCTGTGTTCCGTTGATTTGTGGTTAATTGCAGCGGTTCATTTAGCTGTAAGTAATAATCGACGTGCTCGATTCCTGTAGTCACAAATTCGAATGCAGAATTTCGAGTATCAGTTAGGTTCGTGCTTGAACCCTCAGTGTCGTCACTATGAGATGCAACAAAACGTTCAGTTCTAATCTTTCTTTGGCAACTCTATCAAACGTGAAATTTTTACCATATTTGTATGCGATAGTCGATTTGATTTTCGCTCTTCTGACTCGCTCTCAAAATTGCTTCATCGTAAAATTAGTTGCTGTATCACCCATGTCTGTTGAAGATCTTAGCTGACGAAAAAAGTCGCTGGATTAGACAGGCTTGAGGCTAAGAACTGCTCGGGAACATTTTGTAGACGACTTTTTTTTGCTAGTAACACCAATGCATGCGCGTTTATTTTTGTGTTTATTTCATCGTGTGATTGCCGTTTCGTTGCGAGCAGGTAAAAAAACAATGAAATTGACCGTACTACTAGATCGATCGAAAATTGCAAATCGAGGAAATCGAGATTATTCACTTTGAAGTGACTGCAATCTGATTCAAATTTGCTGCGCTCGATATCAGTGAGACACCCCTTGAGGTAAACCTAAGAAAAATCGGCTATTTTTGTCCATTTTTTTTAATGCAAACGTTAGTATAGAAAACAAAGACGTAGTTCTACGTCAAAATGATCTTGGGTTTGATTTAATATTATTTTCTACATCAATGTTATATGCTTAATATGCTTTTTTTATTTCCAGATGCAACTGGTCACATACAGTCAATTAATTTGGATGATTTAAATCACTTTTAACTTTTTCGTAAGTTTTGTGGTATATAACTTATTTTGTCTAGAACTGTATATATTAAACTGACAAACAAGTGAACAAACGACTTGGTTGTGCACTTTGCCATCATTATTGTTCTACAACGTTTTTTTTTCAGCTGTCAAATATATTTAGAACGAGCTGGATGCCACTCAATATTCGGCGCAAAATATAAAAAAACATGACAGCTTGCTTTCGTTACATCGGAACTGTTCAAGAATGAAATTTAGAATGCCCCGGCGATCTGGAAAAAATACGTATGGCCTACTTAACCGCCCAAACTTGGAATATATTACGACCGCTGAAAATGACCTGAGAATTTCGAATGATGAATTTGAATGTTTAATCATTACACTTTCTGAATTGTAACTCATCTAAGATTCTAATGCCACAGACATCAATCCTTGACCTGTGAATGTTCTAAATCCAACTCCCGAACCGAGACGATAACACATTCTCGTATCGCGGAGGTGTGACTCCCCATCAAGGCCCAATATTACCAGCAAATCGAGCGTCGCAATAAATAGGTATCACACTTCCTTTCCACAATTTTACAACCAATAACAACAACCACAAAGCATGACTGAAAACCTGATAGCTACAACTGCCATACCATCTATGCGCACCCTTCCGATTGCGATGGCGACGAACGCCAAAGACGATGACTACTTCGATGGCGACGACGACCATCGCATCGATTCGATCCTATCAGCAGGCGCGATAACCCAAAAACATCGCCTCAATTCCACCAATGCAGAAAGGCGATAATTGCAAAAACGTGCTGCTCGAATTGCTGTGGGCTAGTCTAAGCTAGCATATCTGAATATCCAAAGCATTGAACTTGAAAACAACCCAACAGCGGACGATTCATAGCACATGCCTAGCAAATACCTCCCTCACGGAAGCATGTTAAAAATCGCAGTATTTTGCTTTCATGAAGGCATGTGAAGTGTTCTGTCGTTGTTCCAGTTTCGATCAAACTGAATGCTACTATTACGGAACTGATGCATTGGGAATACCCTTCCCTTAGATAGGTGCATCGAAAATTGTTTGAGGTCGATGAAAGCCCGCTGGATAATAGGTAAACATTTGTCGTCCACTATGGCCGTCGTTGCAAACACTTACCGATTGTTTTGGCTTCTTGTTCCACTTCATTGTGATGGGTATTTTGTGTTCAGCGCTCCTAATGGAGGCTCAGAATATCGTCGTATCGACAGCTTTATCGCTCTCTACCACCAGCAGCAGCAGCAGCTATTTTAAGTATTGCACTTTGTTTTCACTTTTTCTTCACGTTTGCTTCTTGAGCGCACTTAAAATTATCACTTGGGACTTTGAAAATAATGGCCACTGGGAACCGGCGATGGTCGAACTAGATACCTCATTTGACTTTTCTTTTCCTCATGCTGACAAATGCGGATGATGGACGACACTAACGCCCTCGGTTATGACCTGGTTGGGGAAAAATGGAGAAAAAAAAAGAAATAGTAGTACAGATTTACGAGTGCGACTTATTTGAAAAGGGCAACGTAACAAACAATTATATCTCGTTCGCTCGATGTAATAACTCAGAGCGATTGTTTCTAAATTTCGTTCATTCGCTTCGCTTTCGATTGTAAACTGCCCGGAGGACTGGATATGGGAATTATCTGTCGCAGTTGAAAAAGTGATGAAATTTTACTTAGGTTCTATTTGTTCGGTTTATATGACATTAAAAAATAATAGCAGATTAATCTTCTTATTTAATAGCGCCTTTAATTTTTTTTTTTTTTTTTGTTAAAGTTTGTTTATTTGTTGAATCGAATTTATAAAAATTATTCACATAATTAATTAAACACTGACTTCAAAAGCAAAATTTAGCTCATCGATATTTATCCTTCCATTGCAACTATCAATGAAGGCAATATAATTGACTAAAATCTTTAGGATTATTCTTTTTGTGGTTGCTGCGACATGCTCTAACGAAGGTCGCAATAATTCATTGGTGTTGAATGGTTGGTCCCCAGTTACTCCAGACAGCTTTTGTTGTAGTAGTCTCCTCGCCTCTGTTACTCTTGGGCAGCCGAAGAATTTGTGTTGTATTGTTTCGACGCAGTTGTTACAGTGCAAACACTGCTCGTTATCTACTCGTCGCATTTTAAACAGCAGTCTACGGTGGGGTGTCTTCTGGTTTACCCACATGTATAGACTACTACGATGGGAAGAGAGAAGACCACGATCCGAAATGTTCCTCCATATTCGACGCCAGTTGAAGTTTGGATTTTCTGTTACCACTTTTGGGTTGTCCGTTCGATCGACGAAGTATCGATGGATGAGATTAGCAGAAGGGTTTTGGCGGATTTGGAAGGGGAGATTTTCGAAATTACTTAGGATCAGTTTTAGGCAAGGAAGGTCTGAAAGGGAGTTTGTGCGGAGGGGGATTGTTGTGTTTAGACGGGAAAAATAATAGGGAAGGGATTCAATCTCATGTAGATGACGGTTAATGAGAAGAGATTTGCACTTCAACGCTGGTAGGTGCAGTTTGAGACCCCCACTTTCCTTGTCTCGAGCAAGTTGCTGCATTGGTATGGTCGCTGGTACTCCTCGAAACAGATACCGTCGCATGGTAGCCGTCACTTTTGCCAAGTGAGCTGCTGTGGGAGCTAGATGTGTGGCAACGTACCACATTTTCGACAACAGAAACGTGTTTAGAAGGGTTACTTTTTGATGAAGTGACAAACTGCGTTGCGAATGTAACCAAACTAGTCTTGAGAATTTCGTGACGAGTATGTCCCAGTTTACCTTACTCATTTCTGCCACAGAGTTTGAAAATACAATGCCGAGAATTTTTATTGTGTTTTCCGTTCGTAACCAGGGCACAGTAAAGGGGTTATTATCAAAACCCACATTGATTGCTGTCGTTTTGGCTTCATTTAGTCGCGCCCCAGCTGCTTGACCAAAACGTTGAAATAAATCTCGCATTGAGTTTATCTGCTCCACACTGGTGACGATTGCACTGATGTCGTCGGCATACGCAACGATCAAATTCCCATCACACACTTGTTCCAGGCGTCGCAATAGAGGATGAAGGTACAAAACAAATAGGTGCATGGAGAGAGGATCTCCTTGCCGGACCGATCGTTGGATCTGGAAGGGTGCAGATAGGAAGCCGTTGATTAAAAGCCGAGACGAAGACGATGCTGCTATTCGGGAGAGTAGATTCACCATCGCTGTATCGAAACCCAGGTCACGCATTGTGTTAAAGAGAAAGGAATGATCAACACGGTCAAACGCATGGTCCAAATCAAATCCAATTAGCTTGGCTGATCGACCGTTCGCTTTGAGCTGGGCGATTCTGTCTTTTATTGCGAGAGTTGCTTGGAATATATTCTTTTCAGGGTTGGAACATTTTTGTGCGTTCGTTAATACGTTGTGCGTTCGGAGTATATTTTCGATTCGTCGTTTTAGAATTCTGGAGAGAATTTTATAGTCGAAGTTGACCAAGCTGATCGGCCTGTATGCACGAGCTGTATCTCCGGCATTATGTTTTTTCACAAGCACAATTACCCCATCGACAAACTGTGTGGGGAAATTGGAGTTTAGTGCTTCATTAATTACCAAATTAAGTTCACGGTGGATCACATTAAACGTCCGCTGGTAAAATTCTTTTGGCAGACCATCGGGTCCGGGGGATTTCTTCGATGAGCTTGTTCGAATGGCTGATAGAATGTCGACAGTAGTAATCTCGCTCATGCAGCTTGCATTAACATTGTCTCGCTCGGGTATGATTCTCTGGGATCGGAAAGCGCCACCTTCCCCCACTTGCTCAACATTTTCTCTTGCATAGAGGTTGGTGAAATACTGCATCAAATTTTCACGAATCTCGTTGGAGTCGTCGATTACTTCGCCTCTTTCATTTCGTAGCTGTCCAATGATAGTTTTCCGTCTAGTTCGTTCTCCTAACTGGTATGTGGATAATGTCTCGCCAGCAACAAGCGTCTCATTTATTCGTGTGAATATTTCTGAGAAGCGGCGCTGGTGGGTTAGTAGTTCCGCTTTTAAGCGATTGATCGTTACAAGCATGGCACGATTGTTATGATAACCATCATATGCTTGCCGTAGCTGTTCATAGAGACGTTGTTGCTCACGATAAAAAGCCTCGAAGGAAAGTTTTGATTTCCATTTGAAGAAAGATTTAAGTTTCGGCTTAGCACATGAAAGCCACCATTCCATCCACGAAGCATAATTTCGACGTTCTCGAGTCCAATACTGCCATCTTGTTTGGAGTTCTTCAATGTTTTCCGTGGTTAGAAGGTGGGGACGGAGAGACCAGAATCCACGACCAGGTGCTTTGTCGGAGAGGGGAAGGCATATTCTCGCTGTAACTGCTTTATGGTCCGAGAAACAACAGACATGTACAGCTGTTGCTCTCAGCTGTTCCCGAAGGCTGGCGCTGATGTATAGCCGATCGAGCCTGGATGACGAGTTGTGTGTTATGTATGTGTAGCCCGTATCTCGTGATCGGAGTTGTTGCCACACATCGAGTAGTTGAAGCTGTTGCACGGTGGATTGGAGTGTAGGGCTCGAATTGGAACCCGTTGCGTCGCATTGCCGTATGACACAGTTAAAGTCACCTCCCAGGATAACGTGATCGGTGCGATGCCGTAAGTAGAAAGCTACGGTGCTGTTGAAAAACCGTTCCCTTTCAGAACGGAGCGCAGATCCCGATGGGGCATACACATTACATATGGTGGTGTTCTGGATTCGTAGTGAAAGTAATCTTCCATCGAGGCTTTTTTCAACGTGCGAGAATTTAAAGTGTTCTTTGAGAGCGATTGCCGTTCCTCTTCGTGCATGATCCACATTGCAGATGACGTTATAGCCAGGGAGAACAAGCTGTTCGTTTTCGACCTCCTGCAGGAGAACGATGTCTAGGTCGGTGGTTCGGATGAAAGTGCGAAGAGCGTTTATTTTAGTTGTATTGGTTATCGTGTTGATGTTTATAGTTCCGATATTTACGCTGGTGTACTCCATTTTTACAATACTTCATCTTCAGACATTCGGCCGTGTTCGTTGCTGGATGTATTCTCGTGACGCATTTTCTTCCCTGGTGGCGATCGTTCTGCTACGCAAACGACGGCTGCTGTTTGAGCTGTGCGATAATTGAGAGTTGTCCGTTTCATTCCCATCGGTCTTCTGTAGTATGGTCGAGGCGCTAACGAGAGGTGCATTTGGCGTGATTTTATGGGGAAGCTGCTCTCCGGTGGATTTAGGAACGGGAGGGGCCATGGTGTTCGACTGCTGAGCCTTTACAGCGTGGGTTACGTTCGGCTTTGCACTTCGCTGGTGCGATGAGTTTTGTTGTACCAAAGGACTAGGTACCTGGAGTGGGGCATTGTTCGGCTTTGCCGGTTTTTTCAGCGATATTGACTGTTTCGCAACGTTAGCATATGACTGGTCTGCAGTGAGTTTTTGAACCAGTAGTTTCTTGTTCTGTACACATGGAATTCCAACATGTACAAACTCTTGGCAATGTAAGCACGTCTGGCGTTGCCCTCTGTATCCTACCGCCGTGTCCTCTCCGCCAATCGATACGAGAGAAGGAATATTTTTCTCCACGACCATCCGCACGATACGAACCCCAGTCTTGACGCCACCGAAGCCGGAACGCTCGTCCCACAGTAGGTCACGAATGTTGAGAACGTCTCCGTAATCGGAGAGAAACATGGCGATTTGGTTGTTTGTGATGTCGCTGGAGAGATCAAAGAGGCGCACTTCCACCGCTCCGTCCTCCATCAGAATTCGCAGTTTGAAGGCTTTCCCGTCGAACACGAACTCGTGTTTGTTGTCGTGTTGTTGGACAATCTTTTCGGCAAGTGCGAGGTTGTCGACCTCCACGAAGGTACAACCAAGCCGTTTGCTTGGCTGCAGCAAACGTACGTTATCACGTGTGAGACCGAGCTCCTTTCCGATGAATTTAATGATTTCTTCATGAGAAAGTTGTCTCGGAAACTGCGAGTAATCGACTCTAAACGTGTTTTCGCGACGAGGCATCGCGGCGGCACTATAGAAACAAACTATGCGAAATATATACTGTAGCAACTGAAAGTGTATACGATCAAAAATAAACGGATTAAATAGTCTGTGAACGACTTCTGAATTCGCTCCTTCGAAATTTTGACTGAACGGCTTCAGAGTTGAGCGCTAACTGCCTTTAATCCAAGGATGGTTCAGCAGTGTAGTATAGACGGTTTTCGCGCCAACTCGAACAAATGTTGGCAGCACCTTCTCAGATTACAGCGAAACTTTCTGGGTGTGTAGACCACTAGATAAGCCACTTTGCATACTTAGTTTCTAATTGTTTTTTAGACTGTCTTTTGAAAAGGGCAAAACTTATTTTTTATCGATTTTTTTCAAATGTGCCTAGTAAAAAAATGACTACTCCTACAAAAAATTATTGTATCGGTGATTATCCCAAAATAAGTCAAGTTTTAAGAAAAAAAAATTGAAAAAAAAATCAAAACACTGAAAAAAACATTTAAAAAATTTCAAAGTCGATTTAAAAATAAAAAAACATTTTTGATTCCGATGAAATTTTGTCTCAAGATAGGTAATTATTTTCCCTACCAACCGTCCTTACATCACAAGATGGGCACTTAGGAAACAAAGTTTTTCCAACAAAAACTTTTTCTTGTCCCATTGATTTTTTTCAGTGTATTTTGCTATCAAAAACTATTCCAGCGAAGGTTATACGACTATGTAGTCATCTCAAAAAGCAATGAAACTTAATTTGTGATGTGAGACAAAGCGAAGCACGTATATTCACGCAGCAGCACTCAAGAAGTACGATTCAATATACAATATTAGAACACGCATTTCATACGTGCTACTGTAATTTCTACCAAAACGTTTCTACCTAATACTAGGTTAGGCTATTTAGTAGAATCGAACTACCCAATCGAAAGAAACGAATCAAGAGTTGTACCTAAATCAAATATAAACTAAACAAGAAAGTGAATCAGTGACATTCAACGTGTTAGTTCTCTTTGCGAAAGGTTATTAATAGCAGTTCTGAAAAGTGTCATAATAGACCAATCGTATAAATCAAAATTCAACAGATTCAAGTGCTGCGCAAAAATAAACAATCCGAAGTGCAACCGTCATAACCTACGTACCATCCCAAGGAACATTGTTGGTTTTATCATGGTTTTATAGCATTCTTGAAGTCTAATTCATGCTCTTCAGAACCCTTATAAAACCAAAATTGTTACTTGGGATGTCATCAAGGATAATATACAAAATTCATTCCAGACAAATCGATGAGGATTGATAAGCCACAATAGAGGTCCGAATACGAAAAAAAAAGTCGATCGGATGGAAACGACGAAACTATGCAACTATCAATTAGTGGGAACCGTTAATGAGTGGTCAACAAATCGAACATGATTTTGGTAAGTTATCCTTCAACATGTTAAATTATTTTATACACTTTCCACTGCATTTATTATTATAATTTTATCATTTTTTATCTTACAAAAATGTACCATCAATTCCATCATTGGAGTCCATCTCGTCAACAGATCAACTACAGGGTCCATATAATGTTGAAAAGTTTAATACCATTGCGATATGGTCCAGATCACGAATTTACGAGGAAACATGCTCCCAGCGCCTAAACTTGAAACTTTACAGCAAAGTGATGTTCTGCAACATGGTTTGTATCACTAAGGCCCATTTTTTATGTTAATTAAAACTAGGGTGGTCCGGACTGGTCCCCATTTCCACGGAAATACAAAAACTAACTTTTTTATCTGCAGAAATAGACGTTTACATTTTTGGACTCAGTTGAAGCGCAAAAAATTTCATGGAAATTTCATATATAAACTTTTTTGTAGCTTAAAAATTGACCGATTTAGAGTAATTTTTTCTCATCAGGTTAGGGTGTACCATAAAAAAATTTTTTTTTGCTCTAACTTTTTTATTTTAATTCCCACCGTAAAGTTGCGTTGGAACGAAGGTTAAAAATTTACCGATTTAAAGCAACTTTTCGCTCGTCAACTTAGGGTGTACCATAAAAAAAGTGTTTCTGTCCTAACTTTTTTATTTCAATTTCCATCGTAAAATTGGGTCCAGACTAGTTGTAAAGCTTTTGAAGACGCATATTTGAATATATTAATTTTGCTGCTAGCTTCAACCAATCAATAGTTATTGAAGTTTTACTTCTTAAACCATCCCAGATTCAAAAGTAATTTTCTCAAGATACAGAAATAACATATCTCTAGTTTTCACATATGTTGATCAATATAAATTGTTCTTTCAAATGACGCCTCTAATTTTTATTTTGTTTGCCTCAATCGTAGAAATCAACATTTAAAAAGGGCGTATTTTTATATTAAAGCATCAATAACTATTGATTGATTGAAGCTAGTGGTAAAGTTTGTATACCAAAGTACGCGTCTTCAAAAGTTCTAAAACTCGTCGGAACACAACTTTACGGTTGAAATTGAAATAGAAAAGTAAGGTAAAAAAAAACATTTTTTTTTTATAGTACACCCTAAGTTGATGAGGAAAAGTTGCTCTAAATCGGTCAATTTTCAAGCTACAAAAAAGTTTATGTATGAAAATTCCATGAGTGGAGGCGTATGACGATATAATTATGCAGTTAAAGGAGAAGTTCAATCACCATACAACTGACAGAAGCGAGCAGATAAAAATACTATCTGAACTGCCTAAGTCTTGGTAGGTAAATACAATCGTAAGAGAGTTTAACGCACCAATGTATATGGTGAGACAGGTAAAGGATCTTGTTAATGTACTACCAGGGTTGCCATTATGCCTGATTTATCTGGCACTACCAGACTTTTTATCGACAAAAAGACAGAAAGAAAAATCCCCCATAATGCCAGACTTTTTTTTAAATAAGAACAGATTAGAAAAAAGCGTCGTACGATCCCACTCCACTAAAGCGTTAAGTGATTTGAATGACTGCTTATTTTATATCAGGTCTGAAATATTGAAGTTCGCTCCTCTACACTTATGCAACAGAGCCTATGATGCCAAACTCGCAGTTCCATTATAAACCAAAAGAGTAAAGGGGATGATTAGTTTTACACTGCCAGGCCTGTGTTCTATTTCATTGGGATATGAAGCGTCAGTCTGCAAGGTTTGTTTACCAATAGTTCTGGCAACAAAGTGCACATGCTAATGCATGTAAACGAAACATTTAGCCCATTTTGTGAACATTAACACTACTAGGCGAAAATGCAATCAACAACTGTCATTATGTGGGTAATACACTATTGAGTATTCCTTGCTCTTTCGCTTCACTGCTAAATTTGAAACCCCGCTTCTCCTCTCGTTTTCCCAACCAAATGAAGAAAATAGACCACCTGAGATATTAGAGTCACCTTGGCCTTACCCATAAGGATTTCACGCGGTTTTGATGTTTATTTCGTTGATTCGTTTGCGCTCTCATGTCACTTTGTCATATCGAAGTTGCATTCCGCAAAATAACAAGTGCAACTATGTCGTGTTGACGCCAGTGTAATTCCAACCTTGTCTGTTACTGAAGTATGTGGGTATACGTGTCAAAAAATGACTCATTTTGGGACAACATTTTTGAAAGGCCTATCAACATTTGTAACATGTGTACAATTTGTGACCTCTTTGACCCTTTTCAAATGTACTCCAGATTTTTACATTTCCGTGTATTGCCAGACTTTGCCAGATTTTTTATTTGTGACATGCCAGATATTTTTCAAAAACAAATGGCAACCCTGTGTACTACCGAAAAAAGAAGAGGGCATGGTATTGATGACGATACAAAACAATAAGTAAGAGAATTCTTTGATGATAATGATATCAGCAGACCAATGCCATGGTTTTACAGTATTCACACAGTTGCGGCCAAAGCATTGTATTTTGCTTGACTCTACTGGTATGCATATGTACAATTCATGAAAATGTAAACTTAATGTTCAACAGTTTAAGAATTAAGTCACAAGATGAAATATATTTCCACCAGAATAGATGAATGCTTCTTCCGCGCTTGTGAAAAGTGTGCTTCCAATGAACATATTGAAGAGGAACTTACATTGATATGAGAATCAAATGACAAAGAAGATGTTATGTTTCAGCAGTGGTTGAATACTGATCGCTGTAATTTAGAAACGATTATTAAACCCGTTGATGAATTTGTTCCGTATCTTGTTGATAAAATTGACAAACTTATAACTCATGACTTTATTTATATTTAACAATCATCATTTCTCAGAAATAAAAAAGATTTATTAGAGGATGATGAAATTCTTGCGACTTTTGATTTCTCTGAAAATTATTCATTTATAATTCAAAACTCTGCTCAAGGATATCACCCATTTGAAATTTACTATAAGAAAGATACTAAACTTGCAAATGTTAGCTTCATTATCATATCGGAAGTAATAATTCACGATACAGTTGCAGTTCAGTTGTTCATCTCAATAATAATAGATTTTATGAAAAATTTAACGAACTTTTCAAAAATTTATTTTATGTCTGATGGAACAGCATCACAATACAAAAATACGAAGAACTTTGCTAGTCTATGTAGATTCCAGTCAAAGCATGCATTGAGAGCAGCATGGCATTTTTTTGCTCACATGGAAAAGGTCCTTGTGATGCTATTGGTGGCACACTCAAGCAAATGGCAAAGAGAGCAAGTATTGCTCGAGATTTTGGAAATACCATAACAACCCCACGATAGCTATATAACTGGGCAGTTGAACAGATAAATACAGATAAAAATATCACTAAATCAAATTTCTATTAGATATCCACTGAACAGTACATTAAAATGTCAGAAGAACTCGAAGAAATTTATAATAACGTCAAAGCAATACCAGGCACTTAGTAATTCCACAGTTTATTACCTATTCCTGGTGACAAAGAAGAGGCAAAGAGGTATTCTAATTCAGGAGATGAACCAAACATATTTACCATGACCTGTTTAAAAAAAATAGAAAAGAACATGTTTGACAATAGCTCTAAGGCAAATATTATAATATGTTTATATGAGACATTATAAATAAATGAATATATAAAAGTAAAATTCTCTCTCCTTTGTCTTTCCTATTCCATGGCCGTGAGCGGTGTCTTATGACATGTGAGTCTACCAAAGTCAGCTCTTCGAAAGGAGAAACACCGAGACGATAATATAAACCCTACATCAGAGGAAGGTTGAAGCAGTATGTGGGGAACGAGGAACCCTAACCAATTTTACTTTTAACCAAACAAGCTAACACTAGCTTCAAGGTAAGATGACTGCAAAATCAAGGTAAGAAAATCATATTAAATTCTCTGAATTTTTCATATATTTATGTAGCATCATATTTTGGGATAAAGGGAGGGACCATCAGAGTACCCGATTGAAGCAATTTGGATAGGAAGAGTGGGACTGCCAACTTCCTGTTGTTAACATTTCGTGAATAGAGGGCGGGCTCTTCTCCCCATCTAATGGGACTGTTTAATTGGCGAAGGCTCGGTTTTGGTGTGGTTTATGCGAACTTGTTTCTGGAAGGAGATTCTCTCTAGATCCCTGTAGATATGGCTTGCGCGTAAGTGTATCTGCGTACGGGCCCACAATACGTTTTTGGCCCTTCATACAGGAACATGATGAAACATTTAGCACAGTACAACCTTGATCAAATCGTTTAATTAAAACAGTCCAGTGCTATAGGCAGTTGCCTTGCTACATTAGATGATAGTTCACATCATCATCATAATATAAAAGTAAAATGCAATACATATTGCGATCAAACATCAAAACCCTTCCAAATGATTGAATAAATAGGATAAAATCTCCTCACAAATTGAGTTTCATTGGATTCTGGGATAGTTATGACCTTATGTTATGAATTATTGAAATGTTATGTTCTTTGAACTTAACTTATTTTGTGATAATCACCCATACAACACTTTTTTTTATTAAACACAAGTTTAGCCCTTTTCAAAAGACAGTCTAGAAAAAAAATTTAAGAAACTAAGTATTGCATACTTATCTAGTGACTTATCTAGGCATGGAATACACACCCTGAAAGTTTCGTTGTAATCTGAGAGGGTGCTGCCAACTCCGAATACGATTTGGAGCAAAAACCGTCATTGAAATAGCATGCGTCAAAATCTTCAAATCTGTTTTGTAAATGTTAAAGGGTGATCGTGAATTGATTAATTCGCTTGAAAACAAAATTAAACGTTCTCTAGATTGCAGCACAAATTGTTCTCGAAATTGCTTTTGCCTAACCTACAATTTGCCACTGAAATCACATTGTTTTACACATAATTGCATCTTCTTTCATCACCACCTTGCTGGTGATGCAAAAGCTCCAAGCTCTGTGAGTTCTCGAAACTAGTATGTGCTGCCGCATGGAAGTAGGACCAACGATTCCGACCTAATGTTAGTTGTATGAATGCACTTCTGAAACAACGATTTTCTCCCACACAAGTCATACTAGAGTTGCATTTAAAATTCACACACGTTTTGCCCGGATCCACATGAAACCGCGGCCATGCTGAGGCTGGGGTTTCCCTTAGACATTCGATTTGCCACAATTCTAAGCACACCACTGAAGCTTACACGGCAAGACCTATGGCAAGCAATAACTTCATTATGCTTGTGCAGATAAATTGAGCTGAATGAGCGCTTGTTAGAGATTAATTAAACACTAAGCACTTGTCTTCGTGGATGATGGAATTTTTCGTGCTGTTCTTCACCACCTTTTCTCGCTTCGCTTCATTCATCTTCTCGGCGGCAGCCCTTCAGTGGCAAATTTATGCGACTATTTGTATACAACGCTCAAGATGCATTGTTCATCTTGCACCGCCGACCTCTACGTAGGGCACACATCTGTCGGAATCCAGAGCCAACGCGCACTGTTAGTACATAGTACTAGTTGCTTTTTTTCGGCTCGAAGATGATACTGCAAAACTTCTGTAGCTTATTGGCTTACGTAGATTGTTGCGGCGATGGCTGGGAAGAGTGACCGCAAGTCACTGTTTGCGTGCGAAGGTTGAGATGTGGTGAGCCACAAATTGATGGGAACCGACTGCGCTTTCAGAGATCTGTAGAGTTATGACGTAGATTTTGAACGGGCGAGAGTTTCGTCATTGCCCTGACCGTAATTCATCACCGCTCTGTCGCCTTTGACTGTATGGATGCCATTTACATGATGATATCTGCAAAAATAAGGATAAAAAGACAGAATTAATTGCGAGCCGAGCTTTAAGGGTTGAATCGTTAAAATAAAAACGTTTAGTACCGCCTATTGCCGGCAATTGTTTGCAAAACAGATGTCTATGTTTGTAGCTTTTAATTAGCAACGACTAACGACTGTAAATGTCAAGAAAATTGAAGTTATGAGCACTAAAAATGTGTTGGGTGAGTACTGGAATTCCCTTTATTAACAACAAAGATCAGCAGAATGATTGCCAACTTTTATTGGAGAAGACGATTTACAAAATGTAATTTGATTCGACAAAGCACAATGACAGCAATGCTGTTCCTACAATCCAGTTCACTCTCATTTTTATGTCATGAACACAACGACTAGCATTTGAATAGTGTTTTGCTTGTGTAGGTTCACCATGTCCACGATTCCAGGATAAATCAATTATCGGGAGTTTCAGAAAATATGGACTGTATCGAAAATAAGTCATCCACACATTTTTTTTCGAATCATGATAAGAAATGAAGGTTTATTTCAAAATTGGACGATTCTTTATTGCACGGGATTGAACTTGAACATTATAAAGACCGAATAAAATTAACCATATTCTCTCAAGAATTTGCGAGCCTTTGATCCAACACTAAGGTGTGGCCTATTTAGTATTGGAACAAACATTTGTGGTTTTTTCAAGTCATGCCGTGCCTGTAGACAACCAAATAGGGATCAAAAGCAGAACAATGGGGCCAGAATCCCTGCCAGAAAACTGTATTCAATGGCATTCAAAATTCAATGGCATGGATGATGAAACCTATGTAAAGGCCGATTTCAAACAGCCACCGGGACAAACAATTTACTTGGCTACAGCTACAGCTCAAATTCAAGTTTGTGTTTGCAGATAAATTTGCTCGTAAATACATGATTTGGCAAGACGTCTGTAGCTGCGGTAGAAAGACCAAGGTTTTCATCACTGATAAGACATTTAATTCGGAGCTGTACAGAACGGAGTGTCTCCAAAAGCGAATATTGCCATTCATCAGATCTCACAATGAACCTGTCATGTTTGGCCAGATCTTGCAAGCTATCATTACAGTATTACAGTGCTATGAAACCAACGCGATTCAACTCAAACCAAAAGAACTCAACCCACCAAACTGTCCCCAGCTCAGACCAATAGAGAGATGTTGGGCTATTATGAAGAGGAAGCTGAAGGTGAATGGCAGTGTCGTCAAAAGCATCAATGAATTGAGAACTAAGTGGAATAAGATTGCCAAAACGATGGATGAGAATAATGTGCGCCGGTTGATGAAACGTATTCCGAGAAAGGTCCATGAATTTCTTCGAAGTCGAGATGATTAACTTTTTTTGTATTTTTCCTCTGAAGTTCACATAAAATCGAACATTTTAGTTAGAACAGAATACTATTTTGTTAATTCACATCCGAAATATGCGCAATAGCCTATGTTCCAATTCTAACAGGGCCACACCTCATTCATCAAGTTTCGGACAAGTGTTTCATCACAGTTTTTGGACGCCTTAGTTCATTTTTTTCAGAACTCCTGCATATTCTCAGCTGCTTTACCAGTCTTTTTGAAGACCCTCTTCACAATCGCCCAATAGCGTTCGATGGGCCGAAGCTGAGAGCAATTTGGCGGATTTATGTCTTACTCATCGAAATCTGTACCCTTTTCCGTGAGTCAATTGAGAGTTGTTTTGGCGTAATGCGCCGACGCTAAATCCGGCCAAAATAGTTGAGGGGTATACTGCCGTGAAACGCATATCAGTCCTATATGAATAGGAAAGCAAGCAAAGATGGGACTGATATGCGTTTCACGGCAGTATAATGCTTCTGATATAAAGGCTGCACTCTTTTCTGCAGACACTCAGATCGATAGATCTCCGCATTGATTATTCCGGTAGTGTAAAAAATGGTAGACTTCATACCGCAGGAGCATATTGCTTACCACACTAGCACTTTTCTCACTTGAAACGACCTGTCTGCCCAGGTAACCAGTAAGCATTAGCATATGCATTGTATTAGCATCATATCAGCATTTTTAATGCTACCTGTTGTAAAATTGGATTTCAAATGCTATTCAAATGCTTGTAGTCTATAACAAGCATTTCGAATGAAAAATAGAATTAATGAAGTATTAACATAGCACTGCAGTAAAGCAACCGTATATTGGGCCAAAAACGGCATTTATGGTGCATTTAAGGTGACTTAATTGCTTAAAAAGCTGCCGTAAAGACGCTTTGAAACTGCTTGTTGGTCACCTGTGTACATCGTCTACATCCTACCCTACGAAGGCAGTGTAATATGTGGACCTGGACGGGTTTTGAGTCTTCTTTGACAGAGGTCTCGTCGTCCATTAAAATACATGCATCCGGTTGCTGCAAAACTCTCGAATACAAATTCCGGGCCTTGTTGCTGAACGTTGCTTCTGTTCTGCACTTTTTTTTAGCGATTTTCTGCTTCTTGCGGGTCTTCAAGTTGTTCCGTTTCTTGTTACGTTGAATCGTTCTGACGCTGGTTCCCGTTTTATTGGCTAAATCACGTATCGTCATTGATTTATTCTTCTTACCACTTTCTGATTCAGCTTAGGGTTGGAAAATCCGGCTCTTCTGCCTCTTCCTGGCAGTTCATCGAAAGAACAGTATTTCACAAACTTGGTTTATGGCAAATTTTACACTTGCATGATGAATTTCAAAGCGCTTCACCAACTATCGCATAGTTACACTCTTTTCACGTAGTCATTTGTCCAAAACCTTAATTTTCACTTCTTTATCAATGCGCGACACTTTGAGAACGAAGAATTTAATCCGTGCAAACGAATAAACAAACAAAAGGTGACAGTCAAACGCACAGCATGCTATGATGAACACCAAGCACAGGAAACTCGGTTCACTTTGCACTCATTTCTCACTCATACGCATCAACCCTCAGAAGTGAGCCGTACAACGTGTGAGTTATTCCGATTCTGTTAATTACTTTTCTGCATTCATTCTATTCGTAGAAAACTAAATTGAGCAAAACTGGCAGCTGATCGTATACTGAATGAATCGGATTGTAGCAGTGTAGACGATTTCTCAGTGCCTATTTTTTACCCGCTGAATCATTCACAATTCATTTTGATTCAGCTGAACGAGATTGATTGAATCACACTCATTTTTTTTTTCTAATAATACCCTAAAAATAATTTCAAATAATGATCTACCATTACGTTAAGTGATCAAAGGCAACATGAAGCGTCGTATTAAGCCGTATCTCTACTCGGATCATTCCAAATGATTGCATTCACTGAGCCAAATTAATCTCGTTCAGTGTATTCAAATCGCTTGCGTTCAGTGGCTACGCATTCATTCAGGTATAACTTAAAGAAGAAAATTTGTTTCGCATGATTCTGTTTTCCTCGTTTATTCTTTATACAGTTTTTTTTTTCAAAGATTCGTGTAGAACCGTTTGATAGGAAACATCGAACTCGTTCGCTATTCGATTAGCAACCGCGGGTTGCTATTTTATATCGGCGGTGCTCATGCGAGTGAATGATTTTTCCCATGCTTGATGAACACATTAAAACCATCACAAATAAACGCGTACAATGCAAATATACTTGGATAGCTTATTTACGATATATTATTTACAAGCAAAAGTTGGCAACTTTTGTAACTGAATGACGTTTATCATACAGTATTATGGTTGAAACTCTTAAAAACAAATAAGTGTGCTGTTAAGGTGATATCGATGTGAATTTCATCAAATCCGTGAAATTTCTTCGGAAAAACGAGAAACGATTGTGCACAAATGGTGCACACTTTGGGCTTTAATGGTTTGGGGTACAAACAGTTATGATTCTAAGCTGTTGCTGGATCTCAACGAATCTGAACTCAAGCAGTTACTGTGAGATCCTAGACGGTGTTCAGATTCCGTATTTTGATGAGCACGTGGACGATTCGGCAATTTGTGTTATTCATGTATCACGCCAAACAAAAGCATAGTTTGTGGACAAGGACATCATTGTTATTGAATGACCTGCTTGTAGTGGCCATTGAGAATATGTGGGGCATTTTGGTTTCGAATTTTCATGCGAATGGACGACAATTCAACACCGTGAAATTGATTGTATGCATCAACGAGTGACTCTCAAACTATCAAAAAACTTGAAAACTCGATGTCCAGCAAAATCTTTGACGTTATCAAGCATCAAGGCGGGGCTATCAAGTACTAAAGTTTAATGTTTTCTAGAAAATCTCATGTTTCTTAACTTGGCTAAACAATTGCATTGCAACACCATATTTTTGTTTTGTTTTTTTTTTTTGTCAACTTACGCTACATAGAAGGAAATTAATCCTGGAAAGTGTGATCTGTTTAGTGGAATACCTGTAACTAGAAATGAGGAGAAAGATTAGTTATTTCCATTTAATTCCAACTACCATTATTGCTTATCTTGAGAGATACGCGTATTTCGTCTACAATGTGTAGATTTCTTCAGTGTCGTGTACTACAGTCGAGTATTAGTACAGGACACTGAAGAAGTCTGCATATTTTAGATGTCAAGATAAGCAATAAAGGTAGTTGGAATTAAATGGAACTTTCTAATCCTATTTTGGAAAAATCTTTGTTGATTGTTTTGGATTAAGGATATGAATAAATCATAATAACAAAAACCATTCCTTGTTTCTTTTCTTGAAAACATACCAAAGAATTTAGGAGCGGCTGAACGAATGCCGCGCACTGTGATTGGATAAACGTTGAAATGTACGTGAAAGAGGATTCCATAAAACTTCCAGGTCCTCAGTTATACTCCGAATCGGTTGAAGAGAGTGTCCCAATTGCAGATACGACTGTTGCGATTGAAAAAATCGGTGAGAATATGTTGGTTTGGCAAGCAATCTGCACATGTGGATGAGATCTTACAACTTGTGCACCAAAGGAACAATAAATGCTGAAATTGACCAAAAGGGAAGGTCCATTAATTATGTCACGCACTAAGGGGGAGGTATAAAAAGTCACTTATTGTGTGACATTAAAAATGGACGTTCCCAAACGAAAGTTTACAGAAGAGGCTGGGTTCGATTCCCGGTCCGGTCTAAGAATTTTTCGTTGAGGAAAATCTCTCGACTACTTGGGCATGGGGAACGATTGTACTTGCATACAGTACTAATGCAAAAATGGTTCTTGGCATCGAAAGTTTTCAATTAATAACTGTGGAAGTGCATTTAGAACACTAAGCTGAGAGCAATCAATAAGCTAAATACGAAAGCACGGTCCTCGCTTAGCTCAGTCAGTAAAGGCGCAGCTACAATGCAATACCATGCTGGAGGTGGCTGGGTTCGATTCCCGGTCTGGTCTATGAATTTTTCGTTAAGGAAAACTTCTCGACTCCCTGGGCATAGATAGCGTATGATCGTACTTGCCACACAATTATACTAATGCAAAAATGGTACCTGGCATCGAAAGCTCTCAATTAATAACTGTGGAAATGCATCTAGAACAGTAAGTTGAGAGCAAGCAATATGCTAATTGTGAAAGCAATAAGCTTGAAATGCTAAAGAAGGAAGAACGAAAGCAATAAGCTTGAAACGCTAAGGAAGAAAGAACTTTAAGAATTTGCGAATTGTCTTTAGTTTAGTTTTAATTTTTGAATATATATATAACTACTTTTAGATACACTCCATATGTCTTTGAAAAGAAAGAAACCTGCTCGTCGAAAACAAAGATTCTTGATGTAGAAGGTTTATGAAGATTTATGTTTTGATGTTACACATATTAACTCACAGTCTAAAACATGTTTAAGCGTGTAAAGAAAGCTTATTCTTTTATAGAGACTGTCCACGTTAAATTTCGGACAACAACAAAATAGCAGCAAAAAAAAGTTGCACATAATCCAACAAAACCGATTGTATATTTCACGACAATAGAGTTATATCTACAATAGAAACAATTGATAAAGATGTTAATCCTTCTTTCTGTAAAATTCTCGATCTTTCTGTGATACACCCGCCATCAGGTTCCGTACAATATCCTCAAACGCACGCCGTGACGATTCTCTATTTTCTCTTGAAATCATCGGTACCATTTGCATTCTTCTTAGTTTCAAAGAGTTTCCGCTTAACTAGAGCCCAGTACTCCGCTATTGATCGAAGTTCTGGACAGTTCGGTGGATTGGCTGTTTTTGGTACGCATTTTACCTCTTGAACCTTATGCCATTCCAGGACGGATTTCGCAAAGTGCCAAGAGGTCAAAGCAAGCCAAAACAGAGCTGAAGAGTCATGGCTTCTGATAAACGGTAGCAACCGCTTTTGCAAACATTTTTTCTCGTATACATCCTTATTGATAGTGCCGGTAGAGACGAAACCTTTATATTTTCGACAACAACTACACATGGCCTGCCAAATCAAATACTTCTTCGGGAATTTGAACACCTTCTTTGTCCGGAAGTGTTCGGCAAGAACGTTTCTTTACATAATGGTATACCGAAAGCAGTTTAATATCTTTGAATACGTATGTTTCGTCGTCCATTATGATACAAGAAAATGTTTGCAAAAAAAAAATGTGTAAGACTCCTTCGCACGACTCTTTGCACTGAAATTTTGCTTGTCATCACAGTTAAGCAGCTTTTCACTGTGTACGCCTTCAGTCCTTGCCTCTGCATCACTTTTTGTACGTATAATTTTGACTTCCCAACATTGCGAGCCACATTTCGCACAGAAAGATTCGGATTGTTCGCAATAATGGCCTCCACCTTCTTGTTCATTTGTCGGAAGCATACTTTTCGATTTGTTCCACTTCCAAACTTTCGATCCATAGTCAAGCGCTGGTCAAATGATCTTCAAACAGAAGACACGGTACTTTTCGGTAGTTTTAGCACAGAGAACAGACGTTCATCATCGGTATGCTACTTGGGTAAAACTTTAAACCGACATTTCAAATGTATGTCGTTATGCTCCTGGTAGGCGGCGCTACAGTTGTGCGATAACTGTTATATCAATGTTTGTTAATAAAAGGTCTAGCACATAACCTGAATGTTCACGAATGTTTCACGTCGCAAATGTGAATTTTATTGATGCAGTAATCAGTAAGGATACGGTATTTCCTTTTATCAGTTCCCAGCTGATAATGAAATGTTAGTTTTTCTTTACCTTTGAAATTATGAATACATGTGACAGTATGTTTTATACCGCAGGTACATTGCCTGGGTAAAAAAGTGTTGCTTTTCTGAAGCTACCCAACTGTTTGCTGCAGCAGGACCATAAGCATTCAAGAACAAAACTAGGATTTTTTTCATTGGGCGAATCTAACAATGAGAGTTTTTCTCCTCTCTCGCTCTCTTTCATTTATTACAGCGCCATTATAAAACTTTTGAGGGATTCTTCAGTACAGATAGAAAGACAACAGTTCTGGCTAGCATAATCTACAAATAGTAGAATGAAAAACGTAAAGCTGAATGGAATATGAATGGAAGAGAAAGTAATCAAAGAGTCTCTCTCAATTTCAGATTCACCCTAATGAAATAAAAACCCTAGAAAAGTATTTTTTCCTTTCACTTTCCTCTCAATGCTTTCAAAAAACCCCTCTCTATCTACACTCAGTAGCAAAAAAAAAGCCGAGCAAAATTTTGCTTCCAAAAAATGCCATGGTCAAGCTACTGTAACTTTGTCAATTATCAATCGGCTTTTTTTTTGCACCGATATTTCAGCACGGTCAATATCAGGTGAAAAAGGGAAATACTCATGTTGGTGCGTCAACTTTGACGCCAGGTAGTCCAAACCACTTGATGGAAACAGTTCAAATTTCGTCCACATTATTTCCTATGTATTTTTAGGCTATTGTGAAATTAAAAATATGTTATCTAAATTTTTCACAGAAATACGGATTTTTGAAATTGGTATGTCCAAAAATGACTTTTTTCACATATGTAATTAAAACTTCAAATTTATAAGCCTGATCAACATAAAATTTCGATAACATACGGTCTATACATTGTGTATAGTGTAGTGAAAGTTTCAGCTAAAAATATTGATAATTGACAAAGTTACAGTAGGTTGAACATGGTATATTTTGGAAGCAAAATTTTGCTCGGCTTTTTTTTTGCTACTGAGTGTATTTCTATAAACATTTGTATTTTCATCTATCAGAATGTCATTTGGCTCCTTGGAAGATGATTCTATAGAGTTCGTCTTGGGTTACTTAGAGTTTTTGCATTTACGTTGCAGGTTTTTACAGACAGACGAAAACAATAAGACTCTATACTCTCCAGTCCCACCACAGAAGATCGTCAATTAAGCCAAATAAAGATCTCGAGGTCCCACACACAAAATTGTGATTCACCGATTATTGGCATTCCCAGTGACCCATCACTGTTTGTCAATCATCAGTGATCGAATACTTCAGCATCAAAAGATTCATATATTGAAATACCAGAAAGTAGCCGACTCGATAACTATGTACTGTCCAAGGATACGCATACTCCATCACCTCCATCATATATTACGTATGAGGACGAGCGATTGAGTTGAACATCGCATTTCTTCACGAATAACCCTATGTCCCTATGTCGATGCCGATTGAGCTACTTTTTCGCCCGAAGAAATATTTAAAGACTGTATTCGATGAAATTTGGACACACGCAACTGTTCGTTACTTTTTAGCGTGTGGGTAAAAATTATTGAAATTTTAACTGAATGTAGTTCATTGTGTTGTGTCAATTGTGTAATGAGTTTCGTGAAAATCGGTCGAGTGATTTCAGTGATGGCTTCGAATGAAGAAATAGTGCGCCAACAAATTTTGGGCACTCACTTCGAAAACCCAAACGCTTCTCATCGATGGATCGGAAAACAGCTCGGAATCGCACATTCAACCGTATCTCATGTGATCAAAACGTTCAAGGACCGTAAGACAACCAAGCGGAAAAATGGTAGTGGCAAAAAACGTGGCACATCAAATCCGGAGAAGGCCAGGATGGTATTGAACCAATTTAAGCGTTATCCCAACATTTCGATCAGGGATGTTGCGAAAAAGACGACAGTTTCAGTTTGTTTTGTGCAGAAAACAATGAAACGTTCTGGATAACATGTGTACAAGGTCCATAAGGCATCGAACCGGAGCGATAAACAGAATTCGGTGGCCAAAACTCGTGCAAGAAAACTGTACAGGGAGTGGCTCACAAAACCGTTCTGCATTGTGATGGACGATGAGACCTACATTAAAGCCGACACCAAACAAATGCCAGGACAGGAACACTACGTCACCACCTCTAAGTTGGCCGTTTTGGAGAGTGTACGGAAGAAGAAACTGTCGAAATTCACCAAAAAATCCCTTGTCTGGCCAGCGATCTGCGGATGTGGCTAAATGAGTCAGCCCTTCATTACCTCTGGGACCGTCAACGGACAAATCTACAAGGACGAATGCCTCCAAAAACGACTTCTGCACTTCTTGAGATCTCACGATGGCCCGACACTGTTTTGGCCGGATTTGGCATCTTGCCATTATGCCCGGCCCGTCTTAGACTGGTACAAAGATAATAATGTAGTTTTTGTACCAAAAGACGTCAACCCTCCAAACACTCCGGAACTTCACCCAATTGAAAAATTTTGGGCAATCATGAAGGCAAAGCTTGTTAAAACTCCAAAACTGATAGAAAATGAACTTGAAAGTGTGGTTAAAAGTAAGTAAGCAAGTCGGTCCTATCATTGCCCAAAATTTGATGAAAGGGGTCAAGGCAAAGGTGCGGGCATTTGGGTTGGGAGAAGAGCCTCAATAAACCAATGATGTCTAAACTTAACCATTTAGAAGTACTTTATTTCAAGGAAAATTTTTGGTGACCTATTTTGTGTGTCCAATTTTTATCGAATACAGTCTCTATTATGTTTGTTTCAGATACCGATGTTGGCAAACGATGAGTTTTTTAGAAAGTAAACAAATCACTGGTTCAACATAACTTGGACAGCCGGCAAAAGATGGCGTTAGTGTTTCGACATATTTTCGTTCAAACTTTTACACAAGTTTTTCAAGGAAAGGTATATGGACATCAATGTCTGTTTTCTGCGGTTTTAGTTTCTTGGCAGCTATCATTTAAGTGAAACGTTTCAGCGATCTGGGAAATAATTCAAAATCTACACTGAAAGAAAAGTGTCTGAAATTTAATGTGGACAGGCTATAATCCTGAATCACAACAAGAGGCTAAAGAGTGGTGTTAACCAGGCACTTCGGCTCTGAAGCAAGTTTGTGTTCAGAGATCGGCCAAGAAGGTGTGTTAGTGTCAGTATTTTTTTAGACAACCACCAAATTAGTAAGACAATCAACTCTGAATATTATTGTGACATTTTCGACCTGTTGGATGAACAAATTTGTGAAATAAGTCCCGGTTTGCAGAAGAAATAAAAACATTCCCTCCAAAATGTATTTTCATTTCCGCTTTCAAAACTTTTTATGTTAGTTAGTTTGAAGTCCTGAGCTCGGAAAAATCTCCAATGATCAACACTAGAAATGAAATTGGCACAGATGAATTCAACTCAGACATAAGATGAGCTACTGAACAACTCCTGTTCGAGCTGTCATTCACTTTTAATAATTGGCAGCTTGGCTACATGCACTGAACATCATGTTATTCTATGTTTGCCAGACAGTTCTAACCACCTATCGATTAATTGCTGTATCACTTCGCGGAATGTAATTGCTAATCATAATCCAGCAGCAATTTCCGGATAGCTCACAATGGTCATTGCTGCTTTATTCGGATTCTACTTAAGCCAATCAATTCCACGGAACTCCACACAGAATCCAATCATTTTGAACAAAAACCCCCTTTAGCAGTTGAAACTACTCATCACGTTCATCATCGGCTACAATTTTGCACCGATCGTAGAGACTCGCCGTGTGGCTGAAAACGGTTTCTACTCCATTCCACTTGAGTTGCTGGTCGAACATTTAACAAGTTGTGATTTTGTTCGTTTTTTTTACTCCATTCTGTTGCATAGTAAGTAAACAGCAAAAACCCAATAGCTGAGATTTTTCTTCGCTCGCATTCAAATGGCATCAAACTTCATGGAAATAAAAACAGACGGCCTCGTCAGGATGAACTTTTGAGCGCGCAACACGGCGAGTTCAAACTAGCAAAAGTTCCTCAAAGATGCAGAATCACTGTTGCGAAAACTGCTGCTCAAATTTCAACGATGATGTAGGTCCGGCGATGTTCTGAGATTGCTGAGAGGTTTGCTTTTGATGTCGCGTTTTGCGTGGATATAATTGCTTTAGCAAAAAGTTTATAATAATACATTTTGCTCCCAACATGGTGGCTACCCGCGGACTCAGTGCGGAACCAGCGCTCGTTTTCTGAACAACACATAAACACACGAGCCTCGCGGGATAGGTATTGGGGGGCTTCAAGCACTGATGAGGTGAGTGAATAATTTGATTTACATTCAAAAAGCAAAACTTTGAGTACCGTGCCTAAACATTCGGAACGACATTGACTTTGACTCCCTCGGCGACCGAACCCTTGGTGCATGCCGTCAGAAGCGTTCGGCCCAACACCGCTTCGACCGCCATTTAACGTGTATGCATAATTATCTGAATACGTTAGCCCCGATCTCGTCCCGCAATAATGATGAACCCATTAGCACGTCTATATGTACTCTAGGTTACTACTTTTGCTTTCGGACGCGTGCCTGTAATGAAGAACCGCGCGGGATAGATCGAGTTGAACATGAAATCAGCCACCTCTGAATGGGCGAAGGAACTATGAAGCAGGAGGAGGCACCGTGAAGCTGTGACTAACGAGGCGAGGGCAGTAATGAGTATGAAACATTACTTTTTATTTTTTGCTCTGGCCTGAACAACTTCTTGCGCTTCAGTGACGAACGGAAAGCAAAGGCTTCAGTTTCATTGGGTTGTTGACTGTTGGAGTTTGTTACGCCGAATGAACGCCGAAAATATACCTACTACCGTAGATGGACTGCCGCTGATATTGGCCGTTTCAATTTATGTATGAAGGTTACGACGACGATCAATGTCAGAGAATGTGCGTCTGTCAAGTAGGAAGGTGTCTGGGGGAAATTGGTCATTTTAATCAAGCTGGTTGTGAACCGTTAATGTTTTAGAAATTCGTCTCTCATGTTCAGTGAAGTGCGTTGACCTTAATCGCTATATACGGGAAGCAATAGAAACGAGCAATGAATTCAGAATGCGCGCTAAAGGTTGGGGATAATGTTTTTAATTTTTGTACCATAATCACGGACCCAAATCAAAACATGTTATATCAATGTGTTTTCATAGTAGAATATTGAATCTTTGTGACATTTTATACCTCGATAGTACTGATCATCTAAAAGCGAAAATAAAGAAAGCATAGCTAATGGTGGAGAGGAGGGAGGGAATAAGAGGAGGGGCTTCTATTTTTTCATTACGTAAAAAACCAACAAGGTACAATTTTGTTAATTTTACAAATGAACTAAGTTATAACCCCCGTTTGCAAAAATGAATAGTACCGTGACGCAGTGTCACTTTTTGTTTGGTCCCCAGCTCGTTTTTGCGAAGACCCAGCATTGCCTGTACTAGAATTACTTCTGAGATATCTTGCTTTTCAATTCCTTTTTTTGAGCCGTTGACATGTGAAGCTGTTTCCACAACCTCAATCAACACAACCACAATCAGGGTATTTAGACTCGCCTACAGCTGTTTTCTTAGAAAAAAACTGGTTCCAATACTCCTCAATTCTGTACTCTGTACTCAAGGTCAGCACCTAGCACTTTAATAAGTTCCATTCGTCAATAAGAAGAGATCATAGTTGACCTGAATCGGAAGTAACTTCGTGATTTTTAGAACATAGCTGGAGCTTTCAGAACATACTTGGAGCTTACTGAGTACAAAACTGGGAAACACAAATTGCATTGTGACCGTCACGAAAATTGGTCAGGTTTTGAGCAATAATATCTCAGTCATGTCTCAAAAGGTTTTTTAATTTTTTTACACCAATCGATCGGAAGGATTTCTACGCATCTATTTCGATAGAGAACATTGTTGGTTTCGGGCCACATACTATTGAAAAACTTATAAATGTTAAGCCTTGCCTCAAAAAGTATATTAACTTCTTCAGGCCTAACGGATCATTGATGACCTCAAAAGGATAATGACACAGACTGTCACACTGTGCACACTGTCTCCAGCAAATTTGTTTTCCATCAATTATTTTATCTGAAATATATAAAAAAAATGAATTTGAGGCCTAATTGACGACCTAGAACATCCTGAATATGAAGACGTTCAGGAAGGCAAAATAGTGTTTAGAACTGTTTAAGAATATAGTACATATGCACACGTATTATTAAATTCTTGCTGATAAACGTTAAATGTTTTTGTATCTTTCGGGGATGTTATAGGTTATCCAAAATGTACTTAAGTTCAGAACTTCAGATCTACAGATGTAACAGTAGCTTTAAGGGCCATATAAGATTACGATATGCATTCAAACATATTGAATGAAGCTTTTGGAAGGTCAACATTCATGATTTGATAACTCTGTGATCACTGATATAGTCTTTCTTTGTCTTACCCCATACGCGGAGTAACGATCTATGATGATGTTGTTAGTGAAGGAAATAATTTCTCATCACCATGAGGCTCTAGGAGTAGACAGGACTTTTTTTGCTACAACAAAATTGTTAAAAGAAGGTATTGATAGTTCCGTTAGCGCACGGCAAGCTGTGAAAATTGAATAGAAGTAGTTTTTGAAATATTTTTTTTTTTTTTTTTTTCTTTGTTATAGAGATTTTCAGATTTTTGAAATTGAGCGGAGGGCATTGTGAGGCAGTACATATTTCGAAACAAGCACACAATCTTTTGCCAAGCATCCCCATGTGGAGTAGGTCAAGGCAGGAACGAATCCATCACCTTGACTGGCAAAAGAAAGACTATATCAGTGCAGAAAAACCGTAGTGGGGTTTTCCATTAACCGTAATGGGGTTTTCCTTTAACCGTACTGGTGGGGATCAGTACAAACAACGCTTTCCGCCTTTCCCCTCCAAAGTCTATGAGTCATAGACGACGAGTGGATGTTAGGTAAAGCAGAAGTCGTATGCCAAAAATAAACCCAAATGAACGGGAGAAAGTTTCTCTCCTATGTACGGGATTTGGGAGTGTGAATAGAGAGTTCGTTAGAACCGTTTAAGCTACCGGTAGTATCTGAGGACGATCAAGCGCACATTATTTTGCCAGTCAAGGTGGTGGATTCGTTCTTGCCTTGACCTACTCCGCATGGGGATGCTTGGCAAAAGATTGTGTGCTTGTTTCGAAATATGTACTGCCTCACAATGCCCTCCGCTTAATTCCAAAAACTACTTCTATTCAATTTTCACAGCTTGCCGTGCGCTAACGGAACTATCAATCCTTTCTCTTAACAACTTTGTTCTAGCAAAAAAAAGTGCTGTCTACTCCTAGAGCCTCATAGTGATGAGAAATTATTTACTTCTCAAACAACATTATCAAATTGGTGATGTTCTATGTCATCAAAATTGTCCTTGACATCAGATCTTGAAATATCCGGTAATAACAGTAGTTGTTTTTGGGCTATACAAAGTTATATCACGTATTCAAGTATATTCAGTGGACATTTTCGAACGGAAAAATACACAAGAAGATAATCTTGGGATGGTTTAGGTCATCTTAATTGTTTAGTCGTTCAGAAATTAAGATTTATGGTTGAAACAGGAAACTTTAAGCAATAAATAGCTACAATAAGTATTCAAACATGTTCAATTAATATTCTAAAAATCAAAAAAATATTATAAACTATATGACATATTCGAAGTCATCCTAACTATCTTTGAGATCAGAACATAGGGCTGTTCAGTTGTGACAAAAGCTTTTTGGACTACGTAAAGGTACAATGTGTATTGAAACATATGCATTGAATATTTTGGAACATCAACAGACATTAAGAGATAATCTTCGTATGTTTAAGGCTATCCAAACTTTACTTGAATTTATAATTTAAAATTTACAGCTATAGATTTTTAAGTTTTAAATTGTAGCTTAAAATCTACAGCTTTTTGAACGAATTAAGTGAGTCTTTCGGAAGGTCAACCGATATAATGAGACATCTTGGGATGTTCAGGTTCATAAAAATTGACCTTGAGTTCAGAACTTAACATATACAGTGGAAACCGTGGCCTATTGGGCTATTCAAAGCTACGATAAATATTCAAACATATTCAATGAATATTCTGAAATGTCCACAATCATCATAAGATAACCTTCTTAGTTTCAGTTCATTTAAACTGTCCTTCAAAATTTAAGGTCTACAATTGTAACAATAGCTTTATGGGCTATAAAAAGTAAAGTTAGTTTTTTTGGCATAGAATATCCCAACATTATTCATTCATTAAATATGTTTGAATACATATCATAACAATGTAAAGTGGATTAAGCTACTGTTACAACTGTAGATCTTATGATTTGATCTCCTATTGCCTACTTTTTTCAATTATTTTTATGTTATTGAGCACCAAATCAATCAGAATTCACCAAATTGATTTTATTAATTAAGCCTGAAAGAGTTAATTCAAAGAGCATTCCATTGAACGATTTAAATCACTTACATTTGGTATCGTTCACGCAAAGAAATCACTCTGTTTTGAATCAACAAAATATTTAGTTGGTATTCAATGCCAAATCAAACCAACAAAACTTTTCAAGTTGATCACCGCTGTGTGATATTAATTAAAATTTCATGAGTTTTATTGGTCCATATGTAAGCCAAAACTTTAATTTAAATAATATTTGATATATAACAATCACATTTATTTGACTTAAAGTAGTTAATTTTTGGTTCCAACAACATATTTTTATGAGTGTACATTTAATACTGTATGTGCCTCTGCTTTTCTAATTAAAGTTTGAATATAATCAATTATACATTTTAAAACAGATTATCAACGAGTTACTCTCTTTTCAGATAACTGCCCTACCGAATCGGATTGACATGGGCTACATATTAAAAACATTGAACAATAAAACACGACATTCAGTTCTATGAAGCATGAAGTTTAATTCAAAGTAAATGGTTTTGTTGTATCAGTTCATCAATGTTTATTATTTCAGCAAATACGTTTGGGTGGGTTAAGCAAATTTTTTGTTTTGAACAATTAAACACGATGTTCAATTCTATAAAACATGTAGTTTTATTTCAACCCAACGGTTTTGTTGAATTAGTTCGTCAGTTTTATTGGTCCATATTTAAACCAAAATTTTAGTTGAATTGATTCCTATAGTATTTTGTATTGATATAACTACGTTTTTTTTTGCGTGTAGTCGTACGTCATAATTTCGAACAACCCAATGGGGCAGTACACCTTGTAGTTTTTTGCAGCAACGTAGCGCTTATTTACATTGTTGAAGAAGTGGAGTTTATCGATCTCGATACGAACAATCAAATCTTGATTCAAAGCTACTAAGTGAGTAACCGAAAGTAAGTCCTATATCTGATTTACAATTCGTTCCCACTTTTTTCGACTAGGCGCTTTTGAAAAAAGAAACTGTATCTAACAAAATATTTTTGAAAAAAAGTGAGTGTATATTGAAAATGACTTGATTCTTTTATGTTTGTTTGTGTTTGTTTTATGTTTATGCTACTTCTTTATTTGACATTTTATTTGCTTGTTGGATAAACTTTTTAAGTTTCTTACTCCTCTCCCGTTCGATTTGTCTCACGTGCGTCGCATTCAAGCTAATCTAGAATGCTGTGACCGACCGAGCTAATCTAGAATGCTGTGACTCTGCATTTAACAAGTTCAATTGAGGTAAGGGTGAGTTTTAACCTCATGGGCTAGCTGTTTTTTTGTTTCAAATTATTCTTCGAGAATTTGGACACCTCTTTTGTCTAGTCTATAACGACACAAGAAGTCCAAGTTTGAAAAAATGTTGTGAAGTTCTTTAGCACAAATATTTGCACTGAAATTTTGAATGGTTAGGCATTTTTTTTTTACATTGCACGCCTTCAGACCTTGCCTCTGCTCCACTTTTTGTACATATGATGTTGATTTCCCAACTATGCGAGCCACATTTTGCACAGAAAGATTGAGATTTTCTTCAATAATGGCTACCACCTACTTGTCCATTTTTCGCGAGCATACTTTTCGATTTGTTCCATTTCGACCTTTCGATCCACAGCCAAGCGCTGGTCAAATGTTTTAGTTTCTTAGCTAGGTTGCTTACCGATAAATTCGGATTTTGCTTCCATTCGTACAAATGCGTTTGCGCACTTCCACTTGATTCGACGCCATTTACTGAATGTACGTTTCAGCGATCCGTGAAATAACTCAAAATCCACACTGAAAGAAAAGTGTCCGGAATTTAACGGGGACAGACTCAAGGCTGAGCAGCGCCTGGTTTACATTATTCATATGGCGTGTTCTTCTTTAGTATAAAGCATTGAAGTATTGCTTCAATTTGGATTTTGTAGTTTTAAAATCAATTGTAAACTGCAGGTTGCCATCATCTGATTCAGAGATTTAGCGTAGTTTGTG
This sequence comes from Aedes japonicus, assembly GCA_034211315.2. NCBI lineage: Eukaryota > Metazoa > Arthropoda > Insecta > Diptera > Culicidae > Aedes > Aedes japonicus. The sequence goes on from JASCZW010000734.1 coordinate 722,444, forward strand.
CGATAATGATATGTAATAAAAAATATTTGTATTACGGAGTTGCCGGGAGGGCATGTAAAAAATTAGTTTTGATTAAAACTCTGCTAAATCAATGCGATGCGAGACAAACGAAACCTTTACAAACTCTAGACGTTTTTTTAGCGTTGGAGTGCTGATAAGCAGCCTTGGTAAAAACACCAGACCGTTCCACACGAGAGCCGAACTTGACTGCAAACACACTACCATGTGGCTGTAATCCACCACTTTAGTTTCGTGCTTATAGATGAACCCGAAACGCAAAGGACACAACACGAGTGTACACGCTCGTGTATTGCTTTTGGCACCGTGTTTGATTTTTGGAAAAAATACACGAGCCGAGTGGTTACGATCACAAGAAAGCTCTCAACATACACCCAGTATGACTCTGGTTTCCACGGATAGAGCAATGCTCGTCGATGATCGATGATTCTAGAAATTTGATAATTGGCTTATTGGTTTGTTTTCTTGGCTGTTGGGTGACGGGCGCATAAGTTGATTTAGTTTAACTAGCACGGCTCGGTTAGAAAAAAAAATAAACCACGCGTGTATTCTGCAATCGGACACAATCGGAAACACTCGGCTGTGGTGTTTGCCGAAACATCAATCACGGTGTCCGAAGTCAAACCACGAGCACTGACACTGGTGTTGTACCCACCGCGTTGGGTGTTAGTCTGAAGGCACGAAATCAAAGTGGCGAATATAATGCACTCGTCAGCGTGGTAAAAAGTAGCTCAACGTACAGTGTAGTGTTTGGACATGGCTGCTGATAAGCCTACAACGAGCTTCATAGAGTGGGTGAGGAAATCTTTCCCAACCTAATTAACGTAGTGCAAACAATAAAAACTTTTTTTGTAAAGACTCTATTCACTCATTTAGTGACCTAGTCATTTAGTCATTTTTTTTTATGGTTCTCTAACAAAAACGGAATTTAAAAATATAATTCGTTTTCTGGTTTTAGGAGTTGGAGTTACCATCTTTAAAATATATTGCTTTTTTTAGTGATTTGGTCTTCTTATAAACATGAGCTATTCTTTACAATTATATTAATCAGTTTATTGTTTACGCTACAAAAACATGCACTTTCAAACGTAAATTTCCGCTCTTTAAAATATGAACTGTTGTGTTTTAACTAGAATGGTCTGCTGATCTTAGTTGCTTTTGAAACTTTGACTTGAAACCATAAGCAGTTATTTTAATTAACGTCGACTGACGTTCTATTGACGATTAACGAGATTCAGAAGTAGAGATTTTTCCTGCTTTTAAAGAGGAGTTGTTCTTGGGATTTTATTTTGTTATAATAATTATTAGCACGATCTTCGCTTCACTGCAGCTTTCAGCACAGCATAAAGTTCTGTCCAGTTAGAATCCGGAATCACTTATTGTGTTGCAGCGGCACGGAATGTGCCGCTGCAAGTATAAATTTCACGGTTTATCGTGCAGTGAGTCAAAAGTTATTCCACATGGAAGCCGAGAGGAAAGCAAAAAATCTGCACACCCACGTTGATAATCCAACGTGGTCCGCAATTAAAAATAGCAAAACCGTTGAAGATCGCCAAATCAACCGTGTATGAAATGTTTCAGGGAGCGCAAGAGCGTGGATCGAGTGCCTCAAGGTAAGCATCGTAGTGGAACATATGACCGTAAGTTGAACCAGAAGGTGTTGAGAACCGGCGGAGCAAACCCTGGACTATCAGATAATGAAATCGCACAAAAATACGCTGCTGCTCGCAGTACTGTTCGAAGAATTCGTTTGCGAGCTGGATATCGTTCTTATCGAGCCAGCAAGCAACCAAACAGAACATTGAAGCAAAGTTTCGTCACCAAAACTCGAGCTCGGAAATTGTACCAGCAGGTTTTGAAGAAGTACCAAGGATGCCTGCTCATCGACGATGAAACACCTACGTCAAAATGGATTTCGAATAGCTTCCTGGCCAAAAACTCTACACGGCGACGGCACGAGGAGATGTTCCTCCGAAGTTCAAGTTTGCTTTTATGGACAAATTTGCAAAAAAAAAATGATGATTTGGCAAGGGAGCAAAGACCAAACCGTTCGTGACGAATAGGACGATGGACTCGAAGCTGTACTAAGAAGAATGCCTCAAAAACCGCGTACTACCTTTCATTAAAGTCCATAAAGGTCCCGTGAAGTTTTGGCAAGATTTGACGAGTTGCCATTACCGTCGGGAAGTGGTAAAATGTAGATTTCATCGATAAAAACATAAATCCACCCAACTGCCCGCATTTCCGGCCCATCAAGAGATTTTGGGCAAAAATGAAGCGGAAGCTTAAGAAAAGTTGAAAACGGCTCGGGACGCGACTCAGATGACCAAAATGTGGAACAAATGTGCCAAGGAAGTTGACTCCGGAGGTGTGCAGTTTTTGATCGGAGGAATAAAGAAGAAAGTGCGAATTTTCATTAGAAACGAAGAGAAATGATTTGTATTGATATTTTTTCCTTAAAGTACGGATTCTAAATGAGCATAGCTTTGCATGCTTAATGTTAGTTTCGGTATTTTGCTTCTTCATTCGGCATAGCTTTCGTGTTTCTTTGCTGACTATCCTCCTTCGCGTTTAAAAAAAATAGTATGGACGGAGAAACACTAAAGAGGGGGAAAGTTGAGTATTCCCAAAACTGCAAACACGTAGTATATGGACCATTACTTAGCTCTCAAAAGGCTAAATATTTTTTTTAAATATCTTCGGATTGATGGTGACTCTTGGTTGGCAAGTTCTTTCAAGTTATGAAAACGCGAAGGAGGATAGTCAGCGAAACCTAGAAACATAGTTTTCTAGGCAATTACGAGGTAGCAACCTATGGCGGTCAATCTTATAAAGTCCTACGTTTTATTCTACAATCTTGTTATTCACTCGATTCATTTTTTTTCTCTTTGTATATTTCATCGGTTAATTTACTTTTAATGTATGAACTTAATTGATCTTCCAAACTAGTTTCCAAACTTGGTAGCTAAAAGCGTCGTTTCGAATTTTATTGTACAATTGTTTTCGCAGCCAAAAGTCTAGAATTCCACATCTATGTACCAAACTCTGTAGATTTTAAATATTTTTGACACCCAAATACCGTTAACATTCCTTTCATGGCAGTTAAATTTATCTTAACTGCAAAACATCCTTTCATGTGTGATTTTAATTTTTCTTATTTCCTAGTATTTAGTAGAACGAGAGGACTTTGTTTGTGAAAGTTTAAATATAAGCGATTTGTACAACCTCCTGGTTTTAAAATATTCGGCTTCTGTGTGGGTTTGGAAATTTTTCCAACTCATCGACTTTCATTTTTCATCGCATGTTGTCGCCACTTTCCACTTCACTTGACAATTTATGCTGAACAATTCCATAGCGCTAAGGGCGTCCGCGTTTGTCGAGAGAAATACCCGCACAAATCACCACTGAGAAGAATTCTCCGTAACAATATAGTTTTGCTTTTTTTCCCATCCACTACATTTCTCCGGCTACGATGTAACCACCCTTATTCACTCCCACAAACACCAAAACCCCTCGCGAAACTGATCGTCATGCTTCATTTCTTAATTTATTGAACCATTTGACCTCTCGCGGCCGGAACGTTGACTAAGCTGCGCCACGGCAAGGTTGTTTCCACCATAAAGACGATGAGCCATGGCTTTCGGTTCACCTCCTGCATGCAAATTTGCAGATCATGATTCAGCTTTATCGTTCAATAAAAACTTGACGGCTCGTGTTGACTTTCCGCCAAGGGACAATAATTCCTGCATCAATAACCGCACAATTGCTCGTGATGCTTGACTCAGTTGAAACAACAAGTGATGCATGGCGCTGGGCTATCAGTGCACACATAGTAGAGCTACTTGTGGAGAACTACAAGTGCAAAAGTCCCATCATGGGTAATCGTCGCCGCCGCAAAGTATCCCATCACATGGATCAACGCAGATCTATCCAACAGGTAAATCACTTTTCGTCGAGTTTTTCCTCCTCCGTCATCCGATGGCCTATTCCGATGAAAAAACAAACCGGAAAAGTACGTCGAATTAATTAGATATCATTGTTGCCTAGCCAGCCTTGGCAGGGCAGACGGTGATGGGAATCTCGTAGGAAGGGTACGCGAGAAAGGTTTCCCTGAATATGTGTATGTGTGTGTGTATGTGTATGTATGTTTGGCTGGCCGGGCGCGATTAACCGCAATTTAATGACGTTCACTGAATTGAAATGTTTACGAACGAGTTTGATTGAATGCCGAATGATTCCACGTTTGGAGAGCGATGAGCTGACGGTTGCTTGAATCGGCTTGACTGCAGGAAATAGAGTTGAGAGCGCTTGCCGGTGCTGCTATATTAGAACTTTGCTATTGCCGACACCGCCGCCGCATCGCCGATCCGAACTGGGTTCAATTGCGGTCGTAAGTCGATACGTAGAAATCACAGAGGTTATTGGCTCACACGGAGGCGGAGACGGCCAGCACTCTAAGGTTAACGGTGTAGCGCTGCTGCTTAGAACTTGTTTTTAGATTATGATGAAAGATTTACTGAAGGATGACAACTGCTGGTGTAAAACGGGAAATGTGATACGAATCAAGGCTCAATTATATTGCTATTAGGTGGCAACGAAAACAGTGGAAAATACATTAATCCGCTCGTGGAATCAGCATGGGGTGATAACGTTTCTGTTGTCAACAAATTGAAAATTCTCACTCCAATGGGACACTAAATGACCTTTCATTTAATTCTTCATCACATTTCTACTAAAAATTGTTCTTTAAATGTACCCAAAAAACCAAATCGTCCGGAAATAGACCGGAACCTTGTTTTGGAAATAGCATCTGAAAATTAGGCACGGATTTCGTTTGGTCCTCATTCTGTGCAGTTATGTCCATTTAGAATCCGGAATAATGAAATCATCTGTATCTCAGTAACGGGTTTTCATACCAAAACAAAGGTAATTCACTGTACTTTGAGGAAAAAATATCAATACAAATCATTTTCTTCGGCACACCTTTTTCGCGGCACACCTTCGGAGTCAACTTCCTCGGCACATTTGTTCCACATTTTGGTCATCTAAATCGCGTCCCGAGCCGTTTTTCCACTTTTCTTAAGCTTCCGCTTAATTATTGCCCAAAATCTCTCGATGGGCTGGAACTTCGGGCAGTTGGGTGGATTTATGTCTTTATCGATGAAATCTACGTTATTATCGCTGTACCACTGGATGACTTCCCGGCGGTAATTCCAAAACTACATGGGACCATTATGGGCTTTAATGAAAGGGAGTACGTGGTTTTCCAGGCATGCTTCTTTACACAGCTTCGGGCCATCGTCTGAATCGTCACGAACACTTTGGTCTTTGCTCCGCAGCTGCATATCCCTTGCCAAATCATCAGTTTTTTGGCAAATTAGTCCATAAAAGCAAACTTAAACTTCGCAGGACAATCTCCGTGCCATCGTCAAGTAGAGTTTTTGGCCAGGAAGCCATTTTGACGTAGATTTCATTGTCGATGAGCAGGCATCCTTGGTACTTCGTCAAAACCTGCTGGTACAATTTCCAAGCTCGAGTTTTGGTGACGAAACTTTGCTTCAACGTTCTGTTTGGTTGCTTGCTGGCTCGATAAGAACGATATCCTGTTCGCAAACGAATTCTTCGAACGGTACTGCAAGCAGCAGCGTATTTTTGTACGATTTCATTATCTGACAGTCCAGGGTTTGCTCTGACGGTTCTCAACAGCTTCTGGATCAGCTTGCGGTCATATGTTCCATTACCTTGAGGCACTCGATCCAAGCTCTTTCGCTTCCTGAAACGTTTGAGCACATCATACACGGTTGATTTGGCGATTTTCAACGTTTTTGTTATTTGTATTGCGGACCACTTTGGAGCTTGACTCTCTGCTCGAAACACCGTGGGCGCCTAGGTCAACAAACCGCTGTAAAAGAATTCTTGCAGCGGTCACTTTCCGTGCCATTGCAAACCATAAGTGATTCCGGATTCTAACTGGACAGAACTTTATTATGTGTATTATTTTGACGCATTTACCAGGTAGCAATGTAGATATCTGACCGACGGTGAGTTCGCCGACTTGGGTACCACATCGATATTCAGCCGCTCCATCTCCTCCAAAGATCGCTTCGAGTTGTGGACCGACGCCAGATCCGGCCAGAACACCGCGTCTTCACCCTTATCTTATTTCTTGATGAACGACGCAGCTTCCGGCAGGCATTTCGTACTATAAATTTCCCCGTTCACGGCCACTTCTCTTGGTGTGTGAAATGAACTTCACCTTGCAGCTCACTTCCTTCGTGGGGGAAGTAAAATACGAAGTGCCCTGAAAAGTCGTTTCCATCCAGGGTGAGCTAAGTCTCGTCGTCTATCACCACCACCATGTTGCGATTCGCCGAGAAAATCGAGTTGACCATCTTATTCCGCCGCTGCCGCTGCGTCATTGTCTGCAGATCCAAAACCAGTGGACGTGACTTCCGCTTCCTGACATGTATGTATGTTAATGTCCGCCAGGTACTTTGTCATTGTTTGGCCGGTTGAACAGGCCTCCCGGCCAAGCGCACGCAGCGATGTAACCACTTTTCCCTCGGTGTTCTTCTTCAGCATCCTTTGGGGCTTCTTGTCGCTCAAGGTCGTCGGCCGTCTGGAACCAGGCTTTCTTTCGATGCTTTGATTGTTGTCTAATAAAGTCAAGATGTTGTAGATGCCGGAACGGGCGAATCCGGCGTCCACAAAGTGTCTCACGATGTCCTTTTTTGACGCGGCGGGGTGCCGTTCTTTGAACGCGCACACTTCTGAACGGAGTTGCTTCACTGTTTTTGCCATCATGGTTAGAGTTTGACTGATAGAGCTGTCAAATGTGGTCTGCTGACTCATGGGTTACTATGATTGATGCTGCATGGGTAGTTTTGTCAGTGACGGTGAAGGGTAAACCCATGCTAAATCGGCAATTTTTGTAAAAAAAAATAATGCAAACGTTAAACTAGGCACGTTCCAAATTTCGTCAGTTGTACTCACCACTAAAATTATATACTTATTTACAGTTTTTAAGTATTTTAGCGCAAAGAATTCTTCAGCTTTGTCTACCTGTTTAATGAGTTTTATTATTTTTTATGTTTTAATCAATTTTCAGATCAGCCCTTGGGGCATTTTTTGTTAAAATTTGATAACCTACTTAACATATAACTTCAACTAAAATTTGAAAAGCTTAAGGGGGAACCAGTTTCCGGAGGATCTGGTGATTCGATGTCTGGCAGCGTGCTCTGTACCGATTGAAAGACTCACTGAATCGCTATTCAAGTAACTTTGTCTCGGTCAGACGGTGAACCTCAGTTGTTCTAGTCCTCGGAGAGGTTTTAAGGATCATCCTGAGGAACTTATTTTGAACACGCTGAAGCCTCAGGTGATGTGTTTTATTTGATGAACGGGAGTATGATTTGCTTGTAGATTTAGAAGCTTGTTTTTCAGGGATAATGTAGACCTTTTGTTGATCAACGGGTACTGTAGCTTCAATAGAACGTTACATTTTGTGACAGTTTTGTCTTCCTGCTTCCTGAAAATCAGCTTGCTGTCAAGGGAAACACCATGGCAGACAGCAGATTTGGTCAATTCCGCCGTTGTGTTGTTCAGGCTTATTTTACAATCCTCAAGCGAAACAAGTTTTAGAGAGCTGGAGTGTGGAAATAGCATGACCTGGGGCTTCGCTGCATTGATACAGATCTTCCATTCAGTGAAATATTCTGACAGGACATTCAGGCTTCGTTGCAGTTTCGCGGCAAGCGCTATTGTTACCTTACCATTGTGGACGACTGCGGTATCATCGGCAAACAACGACAGAGATCCATTTTCAGGGAGCCGAGGTGAAAAAGTTGAACAAAAATGGACCTAGTATACTTCCCTGCGGAACGCCGGCGAAGATCTCTTGTGCATCGGAAACTGCACCATGCAACGAAACGCGGAATGTGCTGTCAGACAAATAATTTTTGATTATCTTCACCATGAAAATGGGAAGATTGTATTTTTTCAACTTGTACACCAAGCCATCATGTCACACTTCATCAAAGGCCTGCTCGATGTAGAGCAGTACCATCGCAGAGGATTTAGTTACAGATCTGTTCCATCTGAGGATGTTAATGACTCGATTAAGTTGGGGAATTGTTAGACGACCGCGTCGGAAGCCAAATTGTTTGTTGAGCAAGATGTTGAGCTCGTAGGCAGATAAGAGAAGTCGACGGAAAATCGCTTTCTCAAACAGCTTCGATAATCCTGAGAGAAGGCGGTTTTGTCTATAGCTCTTGGAAGAGGAAGACTTTTTCCCAGGTTTCTGGATGGGGATGACTTTGGCTGACTTTTATTTGTCAGTTGTGATGACAAATAGTCCTATAGCATTCCCTGCAGCAAATGTTTCGGAATGACTCCTCCTTTAACTTTCTTTGCGAACCTCAAACGTTTTTCGAAACTGTCACAGGCGGCACTTATCGATTCCATGGGCATATTTTCCCTAATTTTCGGATCAACTACCTTTAACTGGTCCAAAATCGAGATTTTGTAGTTCTTCAGTCTGGATAGCATGTAGGACCAAACGAAAAAAACCTAATGGATTCAGATCCGGAGAGCTTGGAGGCAATTCATTCTTTGCCTGGAAATCCTTCAAATTATCTCTTCACCAAGCCTGAACAAAATAAGCCTTGTGATCTGGCGCACAATATTGCTGAATTACAGAATAATCTTTTCCATAGAGCTATCGTAGGTTGGGAGCAACAATTGTCTCAAAAACTTCCGTTTTATAATACGCGGCGTTAATTTTCAACCCTTTATCGATCGAAAATCAACGGTAGTTTACCTCGCTTGAAAATTGCGCTCCAAACCACCACTGAAGCTGCACTTTGAAATCTAGGTACGTTTATCTGGGGGCGCATAAATATTTTCCTCGTGTTCTGAAGCGGCTCCAGGACAAACAGTTTCTCATCAGAAAAATTAAAGGTGGGTTATATCAAGGATGTAACCGTGGGGTTCACGTAGGACCATGTTGGTGTATAGTAATAATGGTATCATCTAATTTTATTTTATACATATAATAAAATAAACTGTTGTTTCATATTGAACAATGTTAGTCTCTTACCACAAGTTCAAATCTACGGTAATGAAATCGGGGTAGTAGGCGAATTCGTGTATCTGGGCTCATTGGTGACCACCGATAACGACACCAGCAGAGAGATACAAAGGCGCATTATGGCCTCGCAATCGTGCCTACTTTGGACTCCGAAGGACTCTAAGATCGAACAAAGTTCGCCGAACTATAAAGTTGACCATCTACATGACATAAATTAGACTGTTGATTCTCTATGGCCACAAAACATGGACATTGCTTGTGGAGTACCGACGCGCCCTTGGTGTCTTTGAACGGCAAGTGCTGCGTACGATCTACGGTGGAGTGCAGATGGAAGACGGAACGTGGAGGCGAATAAACCACGAATTCCATCAGTTGCTGGGAGAACCTCCCATCGTACATATCGCTAAAATCGGTCGACTACGGTGGGCTGAGCACGTCGTAAGAATGTCGGACGACAGGCCTGTGAAAATGGTTCTCGAAAACGAACCGGCGGGTTCAAGAAAAAGAGGCACGCAACGAGCAAGGTAGAAGGCGACCTGACTACTCTCCGCAGACAGCGAGGCAGGGGAAGTACAACCATGGACCGATTAGAATGGAGACAACTTCTGTGTCAGCAGACGCCACACCGGCCTTGGTCTGATTGATAAGGTACGGTACGGTTTATATTGAAATATGTTTATTATTTTACTTTGACCCATCGCTTCTTATGACTTTTGCGTCATACTGCACTTCCTCCCTAGACCAATCGTTCGTCTTACCAGATAGCAAGTTGTTGTTTCACAATACTTCAACTAAATGTAGTAGATCTCTATCTCGCTGATAAAACAAAAAAGTCCACTCTATCGACCAAGAACTTGCAGCTTGCAGTTCATAAGCAAATTATTCTTCACTTCTCGTACGGTTTGACAATCCGAGAGAGTTGCGTCAATTTCCACCATCGGAAACCCCTGGTAGTTGAGAACATCCCAAGTAACCACGAGGCTGTAATAGCAGGATAGAATTTGAGATCTACGTTTGGGGTTTCTGTGACAACGATCATCACCATCTTTTGTCCATGGAGCACGGATCGCACAATTCGAACTCGGGATTCCACTAAGGCCCGTCATATGAGGTAGTTAAACGGAAGGGAGTGGAGATCGCAAGACACTACTGTTCGAAGTTTCACCCGACGGTCGCCAATAGTCCGTCGTAATTCCACAAATCCTTACAACCCCTGTGGAAAGGTGGTTTTAGTAATCCGTAGCCAAGTGTCGGACACTAAACCGGGCCTTAGCCGAAATATAGGTGTCTCCATGAACCCCGCTCGGTCAAAACGGAAAGGTACGCGAAGCCGGATCGCTTTGGATAGCGGGCTTCTAAATTGAAGTAGACGGTCACTTCCGGAGGCTCACGACAAATTAAAAATCGGATGCTTTCCGTCCAGTCGCCACTTCCTTCCAGCCATACTCCCCGAGGTCCTCTGCCATCGCTGGACGCCATTTCAGCAAAGACAGCGGTCAAGTTCCGTCGCCGCCGGTATGTGGAAATCTTTTTTCATGGCCATGATTGTTTTCCAGTGAATATTTCCCGTAACCGAATGTTCTGTCCAACCTGAATGAGCCGCGAATAACCGGGAAATAAATGTATTTGATTATGTTATGACTTGAAGCACTAAGTTAAAATTCATTTTCGTTTCGGGCACATCCGACAGAATTGACTCCTCCTAAAATCCGTTTTCGTTTTCCGTTCCGCTGTTTTCAATATCAGGCTTCTCTTTTTCCGCTCCGGTTAGCTCAATCGGATTGAGTCAGTTTAAATTAGGGTTTTTCACTTAGGTACAGAGGGGGAAAGCAAACAGGATTTATTGGCTTTTTTTTCTATTTCGTGGTTATTTAAATAGTGATTGAGCCTTGGAGCTAAATATTGTGAGCCGATCCTTAGGAAATGTTCAGGTCTGACTCCATTTTTCGTAATGAACGTTCATTCTTTGCGTCGAATGTACTCCCTTACGACTTTGATGTTTCATTGTGTCCGTACCGAACGTGAGCGACCGGACCTTTTCCTGTCCTCCAAAGAGGACGTCTCCTAATACCATTTGATGATCTTGTACACACTACCAGAATGTTATGTAAATTTTGGTGCGCTGAGACCGACACAAGCAAGCGTCTTTTAACACATAAGAATGAGTTGAAAGAAATGGGATAATAAATACAATCATACACATCTTTTGTCGACTTGTGACATAATTTTATGCGAAATCTTTGTTTACGTTCCCCCGGTTGCCATTTCAAAATCGTTTCACTACAATTTCCCAAAATTGCTTCAACGCGCGTAACAAGCGAACAGCAACTAGCCGAAAATGATTATCACTCGCATGTGTCAGTGTATACATTGAAGTAAAATTATCACCAATACATAAAGCATAGCGTGTCTTTTACACGCGCATGAAAAAGTGTATCCGAATTTATTGATCACGGTGTACTGGAAGCTCAATACCGAGCTTGTCTAGTACGCAGTCTAGGCATTTGGAAAGTTTTGAGCATCCTGCGCATTATAGAGCCACGTGTTGTCAATATCCGTTTTCAAAACGGATTAAAGTTTGAAAGGGAAGAATCATCAATATGTATGAAGAAAGGCCACGTATCAGTTGTTTGATGCTGAGGGGGTCCTTTTTTGCCAACCGTCCAATAGGGTCGTTAGGCAACACTATTCAAAAGAAGAACAGCTCCTTTGAGCAGTCTTATTTGACTTTTTATTATCTATAGTCCATAGTCTACGTGTAACTAGAAATTAGAAGAAAAAATAGTATTTTCCATTTAATTCCAACTACCTTTGCTTATTCTGACGATACGCGTATTTCGTCTACAATGTGCAGACTTCTTCAGTGTCTCGTATTAATAACTCGACTCGTATTCCACTAAACAGCTCAAACCCTCGAGGATTCGAGACTACGTGGTTTATTGCCCTGGCCCTAATGATGTACAGACTGAACATTTAAACACATATGAAGCATAACCTCACGACCACAAAACCCCCTGAATCGATGTTTATATAACACTCTCATAATCGTGCCTAATTTTGTAACAATTTTTCAATCCCAGCCCAGTGTATTCAAAATTCTGGAGCATCATCATCATCATCGTCGTCAACAGAAAATTCCCCCCCAAACAACAGTATCGCTCAGAAGCACATTCCAATGCCATCACATCTCATCTCTTTAATTTCCTCTTCCCCCTTGGTCCCGGGCATATGAGTTTTCCCTAATCTATCTTCCTTCCAGTTGATTGAATAGCCGGCTTTTTGCGCCATCGTCGTCGTCGTCGTCTTCGTCGTCTTCTGCGATGCCGGGAGTGAAAAGCCGAAATACTATCACACCCTCCTCTGGCCAATGGCGTCGAGAGCCGAAATCAGTCATATCGATCAAAAGCAAAACACACCGAATGACGACGTGGGTGCTTTGCGTAGTCGCTTCGCTTGGGCTTTTGCAAGGCCAACTTCGTCATATGATTTCCCATTCTGTGACATTGAAATATTCGCCGCCGTGCTCGCGATGCTGCACAGTCAGGTTGAACTTGGCTGTCGTGACTCTGGGGCTTATAAAACAAATCGACAAGGTCGTTCGGGGCCCGGATTTGATACTCTGTAGGGGCTGTAGGGAGAGGTTGTGTAACATTTCGTTGAAAATAGGGAAATGCGGAAGGGGAAGGTGTATGGAGTCAAAAATATGTTCGAGAGCGATTTGTTGAAATTGGTTAGAAAATTGCATGACAAGCGAGCATTCACACGGCTGTGTGTGGTCGATGGCACGAATTGAGTCACGGTCGGTCAAAAACAATGGGGCAATAAAAACAAAACTGAATGCAGAATTTGAGTGAGCAATATAAAATATATTGGGGTTGCCTTCAAGAGGAATTTAACATTTCACTTTCCTTCTTTGGTGTCCTCGGACAATCGGACGGTGTTCGGTGAGCAACACTGTAGGCTCTCCCACAATGAAAGAAAGTGAAGCTTAACATCGTGAACTCGATCCAACGGTCAAAGACATTACTCAAAGCGGTCAACCGTTGTTAGATTGTTGATTTATTTGCATTTTTCATCCATCGAGCCATAATTACAACAATTTTATTGGTTGTGGTTGGTAAGCTGCTGGTGCTCTCATGTTAGCTTTTCTTCTTCCACGGAGCGTCGCTCGAGGCTCCCGAACATGGAAAGGCGACATCAAGGGGAAGCAGAAAATAAAGACGGTGAAACAAATGGTATACAATTTGTTCCCCTGCATCGGCCAGGGGCCGGTTTTAGTCAACCATATAAAAGTGAGTATGTGGGTCAGTGTTCTATGCCGTTTGCGTTACTTGACTTGACATGAGTAGTTACATGGCGCTACTCACTCTTCTGGCGATTAATAGCATAATGTCGGTAGCAGGTTCCGATCCGGCTCACCTACCCAATGGGATGTGGCCCACTACAAGTGAGAGTGAGCTGTGCGTTGATGTGCATCAACTTACACCGTCTGGGTACACGAAGAGAAAACGAGAGCAGTGAAGGAAGTATTCAATCATACATGCGAACCTGTTGTAGCAACACCATCATTGTCCTAAATTGAAGTGCAATCATTCCTTCTCCCGATGCTCTCGATTAAGAGGAGCATCTTGGGAAACTAGTCAGCCCGGTGAAGCCTATTTTCGTCCAACTGCAGCGAAAGTCTCGGACAAAAGATACTTCCGGTTGCGTCAATCGAGTGCATTTGTACATTTATTGCAGAGGTAGTGCGTTGACAAATAGAAAATTAGTTTCCGCCCGATAGTAGCCGGCAGTGACGATGTCCTTCTCGTGTGGAACTAATTAAATATAAATGCACGCGGGCGGTGTGGTGCAGTGCAGGTTGTGCGACGGCTTGTAGCAGAAATAGTGACCTCATGACGCATCGGCTACTGCAACGTTGCGTGATCGAGTGGAGTTTGTTGACTCGTTTTGATTGCTGATAGTCTACTTTGTTAATAGATAAACGGTGTATGCAGTTTTTTTTTAAAACACTCTTGGATCACTTGGAACCCACATTCAGGGTTCGTTCACAACATAATTTTTTGATTTACTGAGATTTCTTTTGTGAAATAAAAACTAGGTTTGTTTCAAGATTATGACGGCCTTATTAGATTTTTTCATTGCTGTTTCAGCTAATAAAAAAACTAATTTGAATAGAATGTCCCCAACAAACTATACAATCATAAGACCAAGGGGCACAATGCTCACAAAAATGAAAATAAAATTTAGTTTAAACTACGAAATCATTTGGTCAACTCACCAATGTATTTGTTGTTTTCGGCATTGTTGTTTTGTACCATTTATGAGACTGGCTTTGTATGCAATATCACATGCGCTGTCAGAAAAACGAAGCATTTATACATTCTAAAAGAACATGCGTGCATTGTACACTGAAAATTAATTTTCATTTATATAACGAAATCGAAGGAAGGCCTAACAAATCTATTCGTTGTTTTTTGCAACAAAACTGATTTGTACTTTTCAAGAAGCTACACTGAAAGTTTATTTTCGTAAAGGAACTTTCACGCGTTTCGTAAAGGTGGATTTTGTTTATAGAACAAATGTGTCGTGTGTTGTATGGAACTTTCATAATTTTTATATGCTGAAATCATTCCCCTTTTTTGTAAAATGCACGAAATGAATTTCGAGAAGACCAGCCAATCGCAGTATCTCATTCATACCGTACTCGTGCATGATAGTGTTGCTGCTGATATGGCCGGGAACAATTTATCTATCTCAAAATAAAAATTAGAGCGCTGTAGAGAGCTATAACTTCATGCTCATTAATCAAGCTTGTTCTCACAAGTCAGCATGGCCTTGTGAGATCAACCACGGATTCAGAATCAGCACTTTCAAATAAATCAGGTTCGAATCCCATGTCAAAAACATTAAAAAGACACTGGACAACTCCACATGGTTGCTTTTTTTTTCACAATTACACTTCGAGTCGATAAAGTAGGTGTCAGTCCTTCATGCAACCACTTGTATCGTTTACGTACAATGTACGAATGTTCTTCCTGTGTCAACAAAAGCTTCGTGCTTTTGACAGTTGCGTGTGTGCCAATAATTACGAATTTATCATCTTCATAAAAAGTACAAATCAGTTTCGTTGCAGAAAACAACGAATGGATTTGGGAGTATTACCTTCGATTGTAACATAAACTAAAATTGACTTGCAGTGTATCTTCGTATTTAATGCCACAGGGGCAACTGTCAAAAGCACTAAGCATTTGTTAACACAGAAAGAACATATGTTCATTCAACGGAAACAATACGAAGAGCTACGAGTAATTTGTTACCAATAAAAAAAAAAACATCTCTCATCACAGTTTTTGGAAGAGCTGTTGAGTCCGTGGGTGATCTAACTAAACCATGTTGACTTATGAAAGTTGCTTAATTATTGTGCATGACGTTCTAACTCTCGACAACGCGTTCATTTCTATTTTGGGATGAATTAATGATTCCCGCCATCCCAGTAGGAACACCAACATTTATGAGTAGGATCGAAGAGAAGCAGTGATTGGTTGGTCTTCACGAAATTCATTTAGTGCATTGTACAAAAGAGGTGTAATGATAGAATTTTGTTAGATGACAAGCAATATGAATGTTTCATACTATTTACGAGACATTTGTTCTATGTACAAAATCCATGTTAACGAAACGATTGAAAGCTAATTGACGAAAATAAAATTTCAGTGTACGAGAACTGACACAGAGATCTGCACTAGGTCATCGTGCACTGTGTCATAATGTAACCAGGGCCGACATTTGAAAAAAGACCGACTTCTGATACTAATAAAACCCGGTTCTTTGTTGCACAACCGAAATCCCCCACGGATCTGCCATATGGTATCGTGGAGGGTATTGGCAATTTCGCTACAATAGAGCCATTTAGCTCCTATTCCTTGCCACCGCCATTTTGCTCTCACCTAACTTAGTTAAGTCATTCAGCTCCCATCCTCAACGTAATCGAGATGAGTAGACCCTGACGGCGGATCTACGCTTTATGACGGAGAATTACCCACCTGTGGATACCAAACGACGGTGAGCCCTTTAGCTCCCACATACTGACACAATCAACTCGAGTTCTCCCCGACTGCGGAGAGATCCCCGATGTTGGAACATCACCGGGGAACGACAACCCGCTACTCCACTCAACCACTCATTTCTTGATTCTCGCCATTCTGGCCTTTTTCGCTGTAGAGAAAACATGATTTGTTGTGGCTCCGTTGAACGCATTCCAAGCACTTCCGTCACCATACATTCTATATACGACGTTAACTGGACTGGTATCTGCCTCGCTGATGGCATGCTTTTCGCTTCGCAATGGTTCGAATCGTGGGCAGTCAAAGACCACGTGCTCCCGTGTTTCTTGAACGTCTGCGCACTCCTGACAAAAAGGGTGACCCTGCTTGTCCAAATCGATGCAAGTTTTGCCTGAAATAGTCATGGCCAGACAGAAACTGCGTAAGGTGGAAGTTTACCTCTCCGTGCTTCCTCTTCATCCAGATCGACAAATCCAGTATGAGAAGATGCGTCCATCGGCCATTTTCTCACGTGTCCTAATCTCGTTGCCATTTGGTTATCGACTTCGCTCTCCGCTAATAACATTCACTGTCCTCCATGATAGTGATGCCAAACGGGATCATTCCGACTTAGACGCATAGACATAGACGCCTCCGATGAAATAGTCGAACGTACTGCTTAACTTCACCCGGTTTCGCTTGGTTTCCAGCGCTGCGACCCAGGCTTGACATCCGTATCGCAGTATCGATGATGATACACTAGCCAATAGACACCGCTTGCTACTGCTAGGTCCGTAGCTATTCGGCATGATTCTGGCGACCGCATTGATGGCCTACGCCGTCTTCCCACAGGCATAATCTACGTGGCTGTTGAAATTTGGCCGGTCGTCGATCATCACACCCAGATACATAAGCACGCCCTTCGATGACGATTTCTACTCGCTATGCAGTTGCTGACCATCAGCTCCTACGTTTTTTTGGTGTGCTATCAGCAGCTTCGACCCTTGCATCCAGTTTTCAACTATGCCGATTGCTTTGGTCATCAACATTTCCATTTTTTCCAGTGTTTCACCTTTCACTGATAATACGATGTCATCCACAAAGCCAACGATCACTACGCCTTTGGGAAGCTTCAGCGTCAGTACTCAGTTATACATACCGTTCCGAACCAAGGATGGAACCTTGTGGAGCTCCCGCAGTCATATTCGCCGACTTCCAGCCCACGGAGGTCACGTAGATAAGCACCCGGTTCTGAAAGTAGCTCTGCAGAATTCTGCACAGATAATCAGGGACCCTCATTCTGTGTAATAGCCTATCAGCTGGCACTATTGAAGGCGTTCTTAACATTCTTAACAGCATAATATCGATCGCCTCTCCGCTTCTGTTTGGACGCCTTTACGGCCTTCTCGACCACTGTCCGAATGGCATCCACCGTAGACTTCCATTTGTTGAAACCAAATTGCATCCTCGATAGCCCGTGCTTGCTCTCGGCAAATTTCGTCCGCCTGACATATTGGCTGATGCTGGATCCGCCGGAGGCTTTCCTAGCTTCGGCTACAACACTAATTTCTGTATTTTCCACCTGTCCGGGAAACACACCTCTGTAACACATTCCTGAACATTTCCGCTTTTAGAGCCACGTTAGGGATTACATCCGGTCAGGGTACCTCCCTCACCTTAAGCCTTTCACCACTGCTACGAGCTCCTCGTTCGACACTTGCCCTCAATATTTCTTCTCTCTTCCTTGCCGTACGATGTACGTGGCCTCGTCGTGGGATCGTGCATCGCTAAAAGTCCATCTACGACAACCTTCAGTTTTGCCGATAGCTTTGCAGCCATTGATGGGCCTTTGATCTTCGTCATGACAATACGGCACGCGTCGCCCCAGGAGTTAACATCAGCGGCTCTGCACAGCTCCTTGTTGCAGTTCGCCTTGTCTTATCTCTCGTTTTAATTCGATCCTGGCTGCTCGGAACACCACCCTATGCACCTCTCAGTCTGCTGTGGTCTCTGCGGTCTCTGGAAACGTCTCCTGGCTCTGAGACAACTAGCGCGAAGGATGCTGAGTTACTCATACCACGAGTAAGCTGAGCACTGCTTCTTTCAAAGCTCCAGTTTCTTCGGCATGGTTGCGTCGCATGCCCTTACTAACGTATTTGTCAGCTCGTCCACGTTTCCGTTCGAGAGTTCGTTGTCGCACCGAAGTGCTTCAACAAAGATTTCCTTGTCGAAGACCTTCGTCTTCCACTTCCGCTCCCAATAATTTTTCTTTCGTATTGCGACAGGATTTCGCTGGCCGATGATATACCGGATCGCCAGGTGGTCACTATGGGTATACAGCTCACACACTCTCCAGTTCATATTTGTCATCAGCGACGGACTACTGCAGGTAACATCAATAACGGATTCACGAGCGCCCCTGCGGAACCTACGTTTGATTGTGTAATTTCCAGCTTTGCCAGAGCTTCCAGCAGGCTGCGCCCTCTAGCGTTGGTATATCTGCGGCCCCAGTCCACAGCCCAAGTATTGAAGTCTCCTCCGATGACGAAGGCCGGTCTTGTGTTTTGTCGCAATGATTGAGGGTTAATTGTGTTATTTCTATTACTGCAGACCTGCTGTCGCTTTTTTATATATAGGGCACCTATAACCCCCTGTTATGTGGTCGTTTTCGTTCTCCTTTTTGCAAAGCATACATCTCGGTTGCTTTGTGCAACCTCTTGCAAAATTACCCTTCTCCCCACATTTTCTGCACAGATCAGATCTGTCAGGAGCTTTGCAGTTCCTCGCCTGGTGACCAAAACCCATGCACTTAAAGCACCTCTCCAATTCTTTTGGAGAACGAGGTACGACTCTCAGTGAGCACACTGACCATCCCACTTTTACTCGACCCGACTCCTACAGCTTGTTGGCAGTAGCTGTAGGCAGACGTACCGCCGCAACCGGATTGTCATTGGCGCATCTCCAAGATCGCAGTGCCCCTTCAGCGCCCTCCTCAGCTCGTCTTCTGTTGTGATCTCTTCAAGATCTTTGCACTCGATCACAGTCTCCTGTGAGAGAGCTCTAACTATTGCCTGCTCACCAAGAGACTTTTCAAACGAGCGTCTTGAAGGCTGTGCTCTTGATGGTAGGATTCTTCTGGAGCATCTCACCTTTCTGGGTACGCCTGGTTTTTACCACCTTCTCCCCTACTTCCTTCCACTCCGGATCAGTTCTCACATTTCGGAGGAGTTCAGCGTACGTCGTTTCACTTTCTACCGTCACAATTAGAGCGTCACCTTAACTTCGCTCCCGACGTGGCCTAGGCATCGGCTTCTTCTTCCCTCCCGACGTTTTCACTTGCTGCTGATTTTTCTTCTTTGTCTCTTTCTGGTTGCCAACAGTGAGCCATTTACTGCTTTTACTTTTCTCCTCGTCGTTTTTGAGCTTTTTAAGCTCCTAGTCATCCTCTCCTGGTATATCCCTTTTTCTTTTCTCCGACCGTGGATTCTGGGGTTTCAGTCCTGCTTTTCCTGTTGCTTTTGGGCTATCAAGAACCCTTTTGGCAGTCTCTGCTCTCATCCTCAGTGCGTCCGGTTCGCGTTCGTCTGCAATTACGGCCGATTTGACACGCGTCAATGTTCATAATCAATAAAAATGTGTCGGATTTTTAACCCTTTTTTCGTTTTAAACGAAAATGTCTGCTTTTGAATCTACGAAATGAAAGTACATTGAGCTTTCTACGTGGAGTAGTAAAATAGTGTAAAGAATATAGTGGCATAAATTGACAGTATTGTCCTGATAAGCTTGTTAATCTAATTCCACACTTTGTAAGTTGCTGCAACAGCATCCTTACTGCTGGTTTAAATGGGGCCAAATCGGCTCTCAAGGCTTTAAATTTATCTGGCTTTAAAAAGCTCCATTCAAAGTAAATCTGGACACACGGTTTAATACACCACCGCGTCCTTGGGAGTTGGAACAAAAAACGTTTGACAGGCATTTGACGAAGAAATTGATGAAAAGTTTTTCTCGATTGATCGATGCATCTCGAAATTACGGATCATGGAACTTCAGAAAAGAAAATCATTGTGCACATACATCTAGAGAATCCTTAGCGGTCTGCCTCAAAAATAGCAAAGGTGTTCAAATTCCCAAAGTCAACGGTGTGTCTTGTAATCAAACGTTACAAGGATACTCTGAGTGTGTATAAAGCACAGCGCATCTATCATAAAAGTGGCACTAGGGACAAAGAGCTGAGGAGAAAGGTGTAACGGTACTTGAAAGGCAACCCAGGTGTCTCCATACGTGATTTGGCAAAAAATAATACGATTCCAACTTTTCCACCGTGCGTAACATCCTTTCAAGAGAAGGATATAAGTATTTTTGTGCCAGTAAACATCCGAAACGCTCCATGAAACAAAATTTAGTGGGAAACAATGCGAGCACGACTACTATACGAACGAGTTTTGACGAAAATTGATGGCTGTATTCTAATGGGTGACGAAACATATGACAAAATGAATTCTAAACAAAACCCCAGACGATTTTTTTACCTGGCAACTGGTCGTGGGGATGTCCCTTCCAGGTGCACGTTTTTTTTCTGCTGATAAGTTTGCTCGGAAACTAATCATTTGGCAAGGAATCTGCGGTTGTGGCCTTAAAACTAAGGTTTTCATCGCATCTCACACAATGATGCCGAAGGTTTACGTTAAAGAGTGTCTGAAAACGCGGATTTTATCCTTCATTCGGCAACACAAGACCAACGTTATGTTTTGGCCGGATCTAGCCAGCTGCCACTACTCTAAGGAGGTGCTAGAATGGTATGCTGCAAACAATGTTAATTTCACCTGAGTTCAGACCGATCGAAAAATATTGGGCAATTGTCAAGCGAAAACTTCGAGGATGCGGTAAAGAAGTGACAAATGCACAACACATGCGTTTAAAGTGGAATAATTTCGCCGGTACAGTGTCACCTGCGACCGTGCATCGATAACAAGTAAAGTGCGAAAGTTCGTTCATAACGGTGAAATGTAATAACTTGTTGTATATCGTTTGAATAAATACCCTTTTGTTTGACGTTTTGATCAACCGTGTATGTTGTTGAATTTGAGAATTATGATCACTTGAATGTGTCCAAATCTACTTTGAATCGGGCTTTAAATTAATAACTAAGATGACACTTTGCGAATGGCTCGATAGTATCCTCACTATTGGTTTAAATCAGTACTTATATTGAATTATATGTTTGTGCAACTCTTTAAAACCAACTGAATGGAGAATAATCTAAAAATAAAGATAAACGAGAATTCAGCGGTCGTGGAAGTGCAGAGCTGTTCTCCGTTTTCAACAAAGCGAGTATCATGTCAACACGTTCCTATCCTTTCCATATTTACCTGGCCAGGCACCAGTATTGGTATGGTCTTGGATCGACAGTTCTTACACATTGGAAATGTATGTTAGTCTCAAGCATCATCTGTTCGTTCTCTGTGTAATTACAGTTGGTCCAGCAATAGCAAAGTAGCAACCTCAGGCGATTAATCAGACTCATGCTTATAAATATTCCACTAGGTACTCTCATTGACACCGTCATACAAATAAATCCCCTTCTTAGGGAAACAAATCAAATTTTCTTTCTTTCTTATTTTATCATCTTTGTTGTTGACCTTCATTAAATATTTGCGACATTTTCATACAACTCAAAAGCTCGCACTGATTGAGCATACTTTACACTCCATGTAACCTTTTTCGCTCGCCATGTACCGAAAGGATCCTTAGAATACAAAAAGGTCTTCAGAATGGCCTCGTTCTTCACGTAAGCTCTCGCTCGATAAGACGGTGGTCTTTTTGCTTTTCTACACGCGCTTCTCCTTTGAACCAAGAAACTTGCTATACCTACCTATGTAGCGTAAATATTGGGAAAGAGATGAAGAAGCCTACCACAACCGACGGACAGTGGTTGGCCACCGTATCAAAGTTGGCTAAAACTATTCGGATTTGGGATATACATGGAATGACAGTTAGTCTTTATCTTATATTTAACATTTCTAGCTTATCGCGTAGTAACCTAATGCGTTACTATACACAGGTAAAAAAATTAATTTTCTGCGTTATCTAATGCAGATAAATGCTAGATTTAGCAGAAAATAATGAGATATTTAATGAAAATTTAAGCCAGCTAACTCCTGAATGTAGCCTGATGTATGAAAAGTTGCAAACATTGTTGTATGGCGCATGAAAGATTGCAAACAACTTTGTAGTTTAGGCCACCTTTGGCTTGAAATTTAATGAAGGGAAATTTTACGTGCCTGATAAAATTCATTTTTTTCTGTGTAGTTACA
Organism: Aedes japonicus; assembly: GCA_034211315.2. Classification (NCBI taxonomy): domain Eukaryota; kingdom Metazoa; phylum Arthropoda; class Insecta; order Diptera; family Culicidae; genus Aedes; species Aedes japonicus. The sequence goes on from JASCZW010000734.1 coordinate 744,910, forward strand.
GGTAACCATTAAGTCGAGCTTTAAACTACGTTTCCATGGGGCTGACAGTAAACCATTTGAAAATGTATTGGATTCTTAGAAATGAATTGAATATTTCCGAAACTTATGAAACTTATAATCCTGAAACTTGAACGATAAGGTTACTGATATTATTCAGTATGTCCTGGAAATGTGATTGTTGTAAAGAATTAATAGATCTTCTATTTATTTCGATATCAGAACTAAATGTCTACTACTACTGGAGCGGCGCCATCTGTTGGATGACCAACACAAACACGAACTAAGCATAGTGAGTAATTGAAAGCTTTTGACGCTTGTACCATTTTTCAACAGTTTGGTATAGTGACGAAAAGCGTAAATTCAGATGGTCATATCTGACAATGTATCTGTAACTTTTTGTTTAGCTTCTAACAGTTATCAAATTTAAACACCATAACCAATTTCCGACCACTGTGCAACGAAGCCGACGAGCTTGACCATTGCAGCACAGCCGTCGCCGTCGGTCGCAATTTCGCTCTCCGTTGCTAAAGAAACTAAGTGAAGGAGGAGACCACCGAAAGTAGTTCCAAAAGTGGATGACTGAAGACTGGCCTAAGAATACTTTTTTTTTGGGTGGCTTACTTCGCTTATTATACGACTTTTTTCGTACTTGTTTCCATTCTTAGCATCAGACTCTCCGGTCGTGGCCGTTGTCGGGGGTTTGGTGTTGACGAGAAGAATATAAAAAGAATAAGAAGGTGCTTTGTGCTTGGGTGATTAATTAGTTTTAATTTATTCGATTAACGCTCTCTCCCGGCTTTCTGGTGGGATGGGTCGAATAGCATAAAACATGATACGGTAAATGAATGGAAGACGTTTACTGTACGTATGCGTGTGCGCCAGAGAAAGCATTTTTCGGGGCCATTCAAAGAACAATGAACATATAAGGCACACGACGCCATCGACGCAATGGAACCGCAGACGGAAGGCGTCGTTGAAGGTGAGGATTATTCGGTACTTCATTATAAGTTTAGACGATAATGACGGGACATTGAACGGGTTTAACCTTCAAGGCGTGAAGGAAATTTGGTACAAGATAACAGACGTTGCCGTTGTTCTATTCTGTTCATCAAACTTACGAGGGAAAAAACTCACGCTGATCAAAGAAAATGTTTGTTGTTTTCTGATTAAACTGAATGCCCTCATAAAAGTCGACATGAGATATAATTCTTGCTTAAACAAAAAGGAAAACATAGACATTGAGGGTGCTAAAAGCTACTCCAAATACCGTAATGTAGCAACATCATAGTCCGAACGGTCATCGCGGGTAGCGTGTGCCCATTAAGAACCTCGTGTCAAGTCTCAACTACCGAAGGCTTACAGCAATAAAACCACTAAAGCTCGTTACGGCTGCAGCATTTGAAAGCACCAGAACGGAACATACCGCAACAGTGCGAATGGATAACTTTTTCCCAAGTTTTTACGAGCATGGTGTCAACCCCTTCTATCAACAGTAACAAGCTACACCACATTTTTGCTGTCCATTCTTTTCATACAAACTCTAATCCTCCTTGGATGGGAATACAGTACCCGTTCGATTTTGGAACGCAAGATTTTTTCTTATCTCCGGAACCAGATGGACGATTTCAAAAAAAAATCGTACGGTTTGTTTAGCCGTTGTCGCTTTTTCCCATTGTTGGAAATTGTTTTTGTTCGGATCGAAGTAGGTCGCGCTCCAGGATAGATGAGTTTGTATTTCGCTACGTGATTATTTCGAGAAAATTCATTCCAAAACATAAGATAAAACGGGACCATAAAAATGTGTAGTGAAAGTCCTTTCAACAATAGGTTTGATATATGGAGTGCTGATTTCGCAAAAAAAAAGACTGATCGGATGCTAGCAAACTATCCTGCCCCATGAGTTTGAAAAAACACGAAACTAGAAAAAAATATAACTGCATTTCAGTTGATCACTTTATAAAAAATAAAGAAAAATCCAAACAAGAAATAGGCCTATCTGTCGAAGGATAAGCTTTTTCTAGTGAAATTTAAAGGAATTTGCTTGCATTTACTTGTGATAGTTTGAAAATGTGTTTCAGTTTTTAATTTTTAATCATTTATTATGTATGGTTATTATTTTTATGTCAAGCATTCATTTAAATTTCCTAGTTTAACAATTATTGTATGGAAGTTTACTGCTGATTAACAGCTGATTAACAAAAGGGTTTAATTCTAATTTTAAGCTTCATGTAATTTTGAATTTATTTGCATGCTCTTTTTATGTGCATGAAAATAGATTGAAAATTACAAAATCATATAAATGTAAAAAAATAGAATTGTAGGTTACTATTTACCCCGTTGTTGGAATAAAGGCTGACTTAAAGGGAACGCTAGCACGCCTCTAGTGTTGGAAATTGATATTTTATGACAGTGATTTGTTTACACTTCACAGTGTATATTGTATGTATTGTGTAATTTTAAGTTAATTTTCATGCTCATAAAAAGAGCATGAGGATAACCTCAACAATACATGTCTTTTCAAATTTACATGACTCGAAAATCATCAATAAGCAAGTATTACACTGAGTTGAATTTTACATGACTTGCGCAAACGAACGCCGCGTTCATTATTACATCCAAGTTTCTTTTACGCGTTACAAAGAGGGAGCAAAGAGGAGAGAAGCAATCCCAAGCAAAGGGTAATACCAAATTTATAACAAGTTCTAATATCAGGTTATCAATTTTTGATCACTGAATATGTTGTCATTGAGGCTGAATAAACAGCCAAAATAACAGAATGAATAACAAAAAAATACTCGTTAAATATCATAATAATAACTTATTTTGTTATCACTGCGAACAGCTTGAAAGCAAATCCTGTATTGTAAGACAATTTATTAAAATAGTTTCAAATTATGTTATCAAATTGAAATCAAATTATCATGCTGATAACTAAAAAGAAAATATTTTGATTAAGAGCAAAATTTCTTGTTCAAATATACTGCTTGTTATTTTCCTTTGCTAGGGAAGCGCTTCCAGGTAATAGGTGGTGGTAAAGTATTTAGCTGTCCTATAATGAACCCTCTTATGTTCTAGGCGCTTTTTCAATACGGTCTGTTGTCAGAAAGATAACTGCGAATCCAAGATTACGCCCAAGCATTTTTATCTGATTGACGGGTTTGATTGAATCAAGCAGATTGTAGTCGAATATAAGTGACTTATTTTATTCCGAGAAACCGTGATAGTGGAACATTTGTCAGAGTGCACCATTCAGTTTAAACTGCACCAATTGGCGCACCCATTTAGCTGGAAATGGTAATCAGTAATCGAAAGGATTCGTAGAAACAATTTGTGGTCATTAGAGTACAACAATCGAGGACTTTTGATAACCAGATGCACGTCGATGAAAGAGAGATCTCATTTTGGCCAAATTTGGTCCCATTAATATCAAGATATAAAGAGCTCTCTGTAGTTTTCAAATATCGGTATGCGATATTTTCACGATACAATCTTTGATTAAAATTCTATATTTTTAATCCTATAACACAATTTGCATAATACATATCGGTTTTTGATAATTCAAGAGGAAATTCTTACCACTATTTTGTTTTTAAAATTACCCTCAGAAATTCTTTTCTTTTAAAACCATAGTTGTTGACACTAGGTGTTTGAATTTTAAAACAAATTACTGAAATCACCAGTATGGAGGTTGTTACGATCAAAATTTGTTTGACTTAAACATGACCTTTTTTTACCTTCTTGTGCTTTAAAAAAAACAGCTTTCATTTTGTAAGTGTATGCGTATAGAATGATGCCCTTAGCTTGATTTGGACTATTCTAGATAGAGCATGAATAAGGGCATATTTATTGATTTCTCAGGTGTAGGGACATTGGACTTAACCTAACGGCTTTCGGTTGAATGAGTCATTCAGCAAAATTTGAGAAAGTAGACAATTTGACTGCAATTTCCATGAAATCTTTGCAACATGAAGCTAATGAACAAGAGGGTTAAGCTTTCTTCAAACCATAAGCAAGTCTTCCTTATTTTAATACTTTCAAGCTGCTGTCATGTTCTTCTTCTGATTCCTTAGTATTTCAAGCTTATTGCTTTCACAATTAGCTTATTGCTTGCTCTCAACTTAGTTGACACAGTTTTTAATTAAGAGCTTTCGATGCCAGGTACCATTTTTGCATAAGTATGGCTAGTACAACCATACTCTATGCCCAGGGAGTCGAGAAATTTTCCATAACTAAAACTCATCCAGCAACGAGCAGATTTTACTTAATTCTATACTTTCAATCTACCTTATCTTTAGGCATGCATGTTATGTGATTAATTAGTATTTCCCGGATTTTTTTGAGACATGCAACGAATGATCACTTTTATGGGAGATTTGTTCGTCCTTAAATTATAAATTATGTTCTTGGTATAGTGGTAAACTTGACAGCAACTTGGTCAGTGAGTTTGGTGGGTTTAGGTTCAACCCTAGCCGACGCCCATGAGATTTTTCGGAAGCGAAAAAAATCTGGGTATCTCTTTTTTTGGAAGGGAAGTGAAGCCGTTGGTCCCAGTTCATGTCTTGCTGAGTGCGATTCGTACGATAGAGATGACTCCTTCCAGTGGTAAACCAGCCTAAGGTTGAAAAAATAAGAAGCTACCCAATCTATGGGAGATTATTCCTTCTTTAAATCATGATCAGTTCTTTTGAATACGCAAAAATTACACACATTTTTAAATTTACTAACAGTTTTCAATTTGTTTTGTTAATCTTCATAAACGATGTCTTCTTGCTTTACCACCGGACTGCCCCTTCAACCACGTCGATGATTTCAAAATATATAAAACTATAAAATGTTTATCAGACTGCATCGATTGATTGAGTATCGAAAATTGCAACGTAATTTCATATCATCGGATAACCACACCTATGAAATTCAATTATGACCTCCTCGATCGATCGCTAGCTCACGTTCAGTTCTCGGGGATGTACTGAAATTGAGACTTCATAACGATGTTTATGTTTAAAATTGCCGACAATTTCCGTGATTGTTATGGGCTAAGCTAAGTTTATTAGCCCGAATGGATCATTTGGCCGAACACGATTAGACCAAATGGGTTATTAGGCCAAATCTAACTGACCGAGGAACAAATAGGTTGCTAAGAATCGCTTTTTGTTCAAAATTCACAGATGAAAATAAACTTTAACACGACTGGTTAGCTGATTCTATGTTTTCAAATTAGTAAAAACTGCTTATGTTTGAAAGCAGTTGACAATTGTGTAGTTTTTTGTACGTAAGAAAAACTATGTTAGAGCTTCAAAAAGACGCTTGTGTGTTCATATTTTTATCATGAAAACAATTATATTGACAATAGAAGAATAAATGAATAAATGGTAAACTAATTGGTTACGACCAGCGATACGGAAGGAGTCGAGTAGCAAATGACGACACACGTCAGCGGATGTAGATAATGTCAAAGAACTCGCTGAAGCGTTGGCTTATTGATCGAATTGGCTCGTGTAGGGAATAGTCAAAGCCTGTCCACGTTAAATTTCGGATACCAAAATAACAACAGCAAGAAATGTACACATAATTCAACAAAACCGATTGATTATTTCACAATAATACATTTCCAATGTAGTTTCTTTATTCTTTATAATGTAGTTTTTACATTAGAAACAGTTGATTAAGATTCAAGATTCATCTTTTTGTAAATTCTCGAACTTTCTGTGGTACACCCGCCATCATGTTCCGTGCGGTATCTTCAGATACGCCCACCGTGACGGTTCTCAACCTCTCTTGAAATCGTCGGTACCATTTGCTTTCTTCTTAGTTTTTAAGAGTTTCCGCTTAACTAGAACTATGTATTCCTGTATTGGGCGAAGTTCTTGGTGGATTGGCTGTTTTTGGCACGTATTTGACCTGTTGTACCTTATACCATTCCAGGACGGATTTCGCATATTGACAAGAGACCAAATAAAGCCAAACAGGGCTGAAAAGTCGTGGTTTCTGATAAACGGTAGCAACCTCTTTTGCAGACATTCTTTCTCGTACACATCCTTACTGATAGTGCCGGTAGAGATCGAAACTTTTAGCTTTTCGAACACAACTACATATGGCCTACCAATTCAGGTACTTCTTCGAGAATTTGGACACCTTCTTTATCCGAAAGCGCTCGGAAACAACATTCCTTTAAATTGTGATATAAAAAGCCAGACCCGAAAGCTGGTTAAAGTCTTTGAGTACGTATGTTTCGTAGTCCGTGAATTAAAGCAAAATCTGCACAGAGAGATAACTGTCCGAAATTTAACTTGTACAGTCTATAAGGTGACAAGAGGCAAGTTTGGCTGCAATGTTTCACTTCAAAATGCCTCCGATGGAAACTTTTATCTTGAGGCTGAAAAATACTGATAAACCTGCTTCTGGTCATTTTGGGTTTGCGCTCTAGTAAATCAAATGGCGTCCAATCAAGAGGAGCAAACATCACATTTTTGCTCGCTCATCGCGAAAATCCAATCTACTCGCAAGCTGAGTCAACGAAATGTCGAGCACTCGACACTGTAGGAATCTGTAAGGCGCTGACGAAATAGGCAAATTAAAAGAAATTTGCACGCGATTACTAGTGATATTGTTGATTAATATAAAAAGGAACAAATGAAAAACATATTTTCCTAGTCCTCCAATTGCAATTGTTTTACAAATATGCTCGCAAAAGTGTTTTTTGAATGTGTTTTCAAAGAGTGAAGATTAGCAAAATTATTAAAAGTGGTCAAATCAACTACAACCAGCGTTACAAAAGTACACAGGGAATCTTTATTGGAAGCTAGAAAGCCTGTATGGGGTCAAAGTCGAAAACCGGGAGCCACAACGACGTCAAAAAGAGCAACTACAAGTTTCAACCGAGAGCCCAACCTCTCCAGTTGAGATATCAAAAACCAACTGGATGGGACGACGGTACCGTCAACCAGGAAATTAACCTGAACGAGTATCTGGAAATATGTCTGCTGTCTTTCCTGAAGCAGCGCGATTGTTCAACATAGATAGAAAGAAACATTTAATTTTCTGCGTTATCTAATGCACATAAAGGGAATGCTGGATAAATGGCATAAATTGATGGGATTTTCCATATACATTTAGGCCAGATATTGCTGGAATCATATATGTGGTATGGAAGATTGCAAATAATGTTGTTTGAAATATTTATAACAATAACGTTGTTTACCCTTGCTTTAGTTTGAAGTTAAACAAAGGAAAATTTTACGCGTTTATTAAAATTCATTATTTTTTCTGTGTGTGTTGTTTCTGCCAAATCTGGCAAAATTCTGGAAACAACGCCATGAAGTGGTATACCGCCAAAACAGGGAGATTAGCTTGCAGAACAAGCACCTTTCTAACACGTACAACCCAATCGAATAATGTTGGGCATTCGTCGAGCGGAACGCAAAAAAGACTCGAAAAACTGTTTGAAGTAAGCAAATGGAGTTCAAGGCAAACTGGAATTCTGCGACGAATAAAAATGAACGAGGCTGCACAGACTGTGCTTGACAATCCGGCTTCGGTAAACCGGAAGCTTATTAATATTGTTTCTGTATTGTTTACCTCTGACTTGAAGTGGAAAAATAGTTTGATTCGAAAATAGTATTAAATTAAACGTATTTTTATTCAAACAGATGTTGATCGTAACATTCTTCAAATGGGGTAAAATCAGTTTTCAGCGCTTAAAGTTCGATTGCTAAGCTACATCTAAGAAAAAAAAAATCGATTACGAGACACGTGATATTTAATTCAAACTGCTCTCAAGACTCTCAACCGAATCCCGGGATACATCTTGCTTTAAGTACCTGTTCGACAAATGTATCCGACGCATAAGGGTGTAGATAAATAAAGGATGGTAAGCTAAAAGATTGCTTAACATCTCCGTGTCGGTTTGTGGCGGTGCGTTGGCGTCGTACCAAATCCATTTCCAGCATTTGCCAGGAAAACCTCTCAGGCAGATCTATTTATAGTCCCGGTGAACAGAATATCCGTCTGCTGCCTTGAAATAGATACACCGAATGCCGTCTGGCATCCAGTGGGAAAACGAGGTGAACTTAGTAGAAGCGGTATCTTAGATTTTATTGTTTGCCGAAAGTGTGACTAGGAGCCAGTGGCACAAATCGAGGATGTGCACCGTTCAATTAAATAATATTGTAATGTCAACAATTGCTATCGAAAGATAAACTTTTTGAGCTTCTGCAGATAAGGTTTTGCAGGTTGTGTGTTCTAAATGGGTATCATTATCGTTCTTAGTTGAAAGTTTACAATGCCAACCAACTTAGGAATTCGTATTAGTTGTGTAAATTATTTAGATTGAGACTTACATGCAAGCAAATAATAACTGGGCTGCGTCTGCCTTAATTACCATGTAATTAAGGGCAAAGTCAGTCGAGGATCTGAGAATAACGACCGATTTGAAAATAATTGAATGAACTGCTCTATACAATGAACCAATCACCAACACATCTACACTATGGTACATAATGAACATTTTATAATTCTTTTGTTGATATATTTGCCGAAGAAGTATTGTTATCATAAAAACTAAGAATGATGACAGAAGATTCGCAGAAGAGATCTTCTTTAAAATATTCCTGGAAGTTGTTCTCCGGTATTTCTTACAAATCTTATTCTCATATTGGCAACATAATCACCAAGGACATTCGCTCTATTGGTTACGCTCACATGAATCTTGTTTATAACAGTCAAATATTTCCAGAATATTCATTGAGGGTTTGATCAAGGTACAACAAGATTCCTTATATTGTTAAATAATTCTTGTTCAAGTACGAAATCCAGCAGTTTTTATTTCATATAGGGAATGGATATGAAGATAAATATAAGTATATGAAACATAAATCAAGGTTTTCATAGACTCTATAGAATAAAAATTATTTTTATATTCTCCATTCCTATAGCGAGCAAAATAATAGCTGAATAATATTTAACACTAAAGCAACACTCAAACGGCATAATGGCACAGACTCACTCTGAACATCGAAGTGGAACTCAACTCTGTTCCTGCATTCATCGCTTGGCATCCTTCTGACGTAGAAGTACGGATGAAACATGTTTCTTTCACACCGGGATTACTCGAAATTCATATGCAAAACCATATTATATTTTTTACATCAAAGATTGCTACAGTGGGACTTGCAAACTTATGGTACTCAACAAAAGTACACATAAAACAAAATTCCATAGCATTACTTTTTGATTCTGCAAACCACCTAAAACGTTCCACGCTATGGGACCTGCGAACCGTGGGAGGTGGAGGGAAAAAATAATAATAACCAACAGCACAAGCCGTCTGTTCATTTCCAGTTTTAGTATATGTCCAGCCGTAGCTAGGAAAGGATGTACGTTTCGGTTAGAAAGAATTGAACATCGAAGAGGATTATTTTGAAACGCCGACAACGTGACATCAGTATTTTTCAGAATGGGGAAGTGCAGGAAGATGTTTGTTCAATTGATACAATTTTTTATTCCTCTTTTCAAATGATTAGTTCAACGGCTTACAAAATACCTGAATATATCCAAACCGACTAACAGTCAGGTAAAATCGTTTGAACTTTTATGCACGTTCTATATTCCATAAACAACGAGTCACTGTTGAATTCAAATGATATTGCATATGTTGAATTAAAACAAATATTTGTTTTTTCCTGTGTCCAAAACTTTTATTGTATTGGCCAGATGATACATACATTTTAGGAAAATTTGCAGACTATTTTCATCGACCACCCAATTAACTAACTTGAAGTTAGTTAATCCATATCAGAACCGTTTCTGCCAATATTTGAAAGGAAAAAATGTAGGCATATTATACATCAGAATGTTAAAGTTTTTTACGGAAAGTTGTATGAGTAATAAGAATATTTTGAGAAAATTTAAACCAATCATTTGACGATATGTGTATGTGCCAGCAGATTTCCCAAATAATAAATCAATTAAGTTTGGTAATTTAGGTAAGTATATTGCGAGGATTAAATATTTTAAAGGCATGGTGTAGTGCCTTTAGATACTTACATCGTAAATAAACGTTTAATAATTTTGAAAATAGCTGTATTAGTTCTTTTATTAGTCAAAACATTGAAGTATTTTAATGAATAATATTCTGAGATAATTTATCAAATCATCCTACGACATATTGATTTTCGGAATAAATCGATACATATAACAACAACGTACATAGTTTTAAAGTAAATTTTTTTTCACTATTTTTATGAATTCAAGTATTCAAATATCTGGCATTTTATTATATTTTAGATGATTTTTTTCAAATAATTCGAAGGAAATTGATGAACAAATGTTGTGCTAAAATACATCATGCGCATCCCCAAGATATATGACGCTTTGGTAAAAATACGTACATTACACCAATTTGAAAGATACTTTACTAAGTCATTTCGTTAATTTAATATAAGTAAATATATTAAAATATTTCTTATGAACGATTTTCTGTGATTTTGGAACGGTCTGAGAAAGTTTTATTTTCAAATTATTTGACGGTACACCAACCAGGCCATTTTTCGCAACTAACATAAACTTTTGACATAATTTTGAAAATAGCTGAGTGAGTAACATCAGGTTAATATAATGTAAATCTATATATATATATATATATATATATATATATATATATATATATATATATATATATATATATATATATATATATATATATATATATATATATATATATATATATATGTATATATACATATATATATATATATATATATATATATATATATATATATATATATATATATATATATATATATATATATTTATATACATATAGGTATATATATATATATATATATATATATATATATATATATATACATTCATATTAAAATGAATTTCTGTTCGTCTATCTCATCCCTATAGACTCGGAAACTAGTGAACCGATCGGCGTGGAAAAATTGTATGCAGGAGTTTTTGGGCTGAGGAAGATTCTTATGGTTTTTGAGTTGTTGAGGGGGCTTACTATGACAATTTAAATACAAATTTTGCGTAACTCGAGAATTGTTCATGCAAATGGAACCAAATTTGGCATGTGAGGATTCTAAAAGCAATGATTGTATGGTTGTTTAAAAATTAAAAAATGTTTCAAAATAAATGAATAAGTATGAAACATAAATTTTAAATAGACGTGTGAATTATTTAGGTAACTGAACTGAAACATGAATACTTTTCGGGTAAGTAGCGTGTTTTCTTTAGAAGTTTAAATCCCATCTTATTCAATAAAAAAACTTAATCTGAAAAACAACTCCTAAACGTGTCAGTTCTATTATATTTTCATTTATTTTGTTGCAAGCGTAGCAGCACTGCACAGGTTCAGCTAAGGTTCAGGTTTAAAAGTAAGACTGCCTAAATCTTTTTAATGGATAATTTTTAAAGTAAATCAAATGCGAAGTTTGGCTAGAGATTTTCTTGACAAAAATTGATTCGTTTTTTTATGCTTGACCTAAATTTGTTCTTGAGTTTTTTTAATGATTTTTTATTGTACTTCAGAACATCCTGAAAAATATGAACAAAATCAAATGACAAACTAGAACAAAACAAACAATATAAGTGGTTTTAAAACCTAAGACTCTAATGTAATATTATATTTTATTCATGTATTATTGTAAGCGCTATCGTCAGTTTTTTTGTAATATCCTGAAAGATCATCCGAAAATATTCTAGTCTGCCAGTAAATTTTCCAAAATGTTATGTGCATTTCATATAATTGAAAAAATACAAAGCATAGTCAATTTACGTATATATATTGTTTTCAAGTTACTATGTTTGAAGTTAAAATGAATTTTTATACAAATTATCATTTTCAAGTTATTTCAACATTATACAAATCGGGAAATCATTATTTCAGGAATTTTTTAAGCCGTATTGAAAAAACTTTGAACCAGTTTGCGTTACAATCATTCGAATCACTCATCATCAAACACTCGGAAAGTTTCGTTCAAAACCGAATTTACTTGATATGTTTTTTTTTTCTTTAAATTTAACAAACATACATAAATTTGTTATAAATATAATCAGAACGTTCTAGTATCCTTAGAATAAATTTCTAAATTTTCAGCATTTTCTACTTAAACTTTAACAAATCATTTGATGACATTTTAAATATACTACATATTTAGAGAGGAATAATGAAATAACCCAACATGATATTTCAGGTAAATTAGTTTTTGGTTAAATATTTTAAGTATTAGTATGACTGATATTACATATTCTCTTAATATATGGAAAATATAAATAAATTATATTCACCGCCATTTTGAGGTGGCTAGGATTTAATTTAGCCCATTTTGAAAAAAAAAAAATGGAAAATATCTGACCAACTCAGCGTAGTAAGTAAATGTGAGGTCAACAGTACTTTCTTGCACCAATTTATACAGAAAACATCATATTTTAAATTTTGAAACCCATCAAAACCTAACTATTTCAAAGGATATACGGCTCATTGAAACAGGGTCTCGTTTGATTTTTTTTTTCTTCTGGATATTCTAAAATATAGGAATACGTTCATTATAATGAATAATCAGTTATACATGTTGATTCACAGATGCGTTTTTTTTTTCGAATGTTTCTTTGTCGTCTTGAATTAAGAGTTTATATATATCAGAATGTTCTAAAATACTAAGAAATTATCAAATACTGTTGAACATTTGATAATAAACTATAGTTACTTAGAAGAAGAATACCCCTAGCTCAGTCAGTAAAGGCGCAGTTACATAGGCATACCATGCTGGAGGTGAGTTTAAAAAATCGTCAGATGATTTATTTAAATTTCTCTGTGTTGATATTCTTAGAATATTCAAAAAAGTTCAATCATTCCTACGAATACTTGAACGCTATTACCTGTTGCAGCAAAATAATATAAGAGTATTTTTCTCCAATGCTTGAAATAATGAAAAATGTTGTAAATATACTACAGATCAGAATGTCTAAGGGTTTTTTAAATGAAAATATCAAACTTTTTTAAGAATACTTTGAGACAAATTAAAACACATCTTATGATGGCATTTAAAATTCAAAAATACCAGACTTATTCAAAGGCGCAACAAATGAGAATATAATATTGCAAAGAATAAAACTTTTAAAAATGGTATTTTGAAATATTGAGAAAAACTAAAACAAATCCACTGCATTTCTTCGAGTTTGGAAATAAGCTGCCTTATTAATTTCAGGTTAATATCTTGGAAGTCAAAACAGTCAAGTATTTTTATGTACAATTTTCAAGCTCTAAGAATATCCCAAAAACGTTTAAGCAATCAACTTTTAAGTTGAATCAACATTTGGCAGTTTGCTTAACTAACTAATTTTTGTAAATATCTTAAAAGTTCTTTCCTTTCTTCACTGTGTCCAATATATTTATACAAAAATTAAACTCTATTTATTTCAAATCGATACTCCAGATTTTGCCAGATAACTTTACCCATTATATTGTAATATAATACTGATCAGCTTCAGTATATACGACTTCCCTTTCGGCATTTCGTCTAAATCTTTGGATTACGTTTTGAATTGCTCATATTAGACGCCCTGTAGTCATTTACTCGCCAGCATGTATGACCATACGAAATAATCCATGGGATTCAGATCTGTTGAACTGGGAGGCCATTCATTCTTGTCCAAAGAGTCGGTCAAATTTTCTTTTGGCACCAGCCCCGGAACGAGACGGCAGTATGATGGCGTCTGTCCGGCTGAAACACATGGTGATCATCTCCAAATACCTCTTGTACATATGGCTTGACAATTTTCTCCAAAACTTCCGTTTTATAATATACGGTATCTACGCTTTTTCGATGAAAAGTTAAAATGCAAGGAAAAAGTATATGAGAATATATTGGACACGGTGTATTTCATGTTTATTATATCAGGAATAAAAGATAAGTACTTATAAATTAATTTCTAGTATTTTAGTAAATTCAATAATAATTCAAGGAATCAAATTATGGCAAAATATGGGGGTTCAATAAGATTTTAGGCATTATAACCAAAACTTCGCTTTTGATTTTTGGAATATTTTGACAAAGTTTAAACAAGACTTATGAACTCCATTATGTTAAATATTACTGCTACAAAAAAGGCAGTATTTCGTAGGCATTAGGATAAAAACCAAGTATTTTTCAACTGATGATTTTTTTGGGCAAACACGTAATCAATATGAATAATTTTCTTAGTTTGAAGGCATTCTAAGACAACATCTTTTGACAAATTAAAAATATTTGACATATATTTGTTTGTTGCTGCCTTGATAATTCCAGATAAAATGTATTGCAAGTCTAAAAGCTTAAGTTATTTTACTTTCTTTGTGGAATATGTAAAAATAATTTTTAATAATCATCTTACATCATTTTGATACGCCTGATAATTTACGAAAATAAACAACAAGTGTATATGAAATACTTTGAAATTGCCTTATTTTTCTCAAGTTAATTTTTGAATACATAAGTCAAACTTATAAAGTAAAAACAGTTAAAATAAATCATCTGATGGTATTTGGACTTGCTTAGTGATTATTGAAAATATTCAAAAACATTGTACAAATACTTTCAAATACAACATTTTTTATAGAAATAAATAAATGGGGAAAATTAAATAATGAGATGAATTTGACATAATTTGAAAAAAGCTGTATTCGTTATTTCTGGTTGATAAATTGTGTTTACAGAATGATCTAAGAGAATTCAAAGAAATCAGCCGGTGACATTTTCATGGGGTGGCGATTTTCTAAAATAATTTAGTTCGACAATGTTTTTTTAAATAACTTATTGTTTGGTGAATATATTGTGATTAAAACCATCAATGATTTTCATAAAAGTTTTCTAAGCAGTGTGTGCAGGAATTGTTTTAAATTAATGAACCCATATTTAAATTATTTTAATGTATCGTATTTTGATACAGTTGGTCAAATTTATTCAAGAATGATTTCATCTTGATTCAACTAATACTTGTAGAATATTAACACAACTCATTCAAAGTGATTGAATAGTGGCTGGGGCTTATTTCAAATAATGACGGTCATTTTGAATGATTTGGAAAAGATTTAGTACAGTCATTTTAGATAAATATTAATTTTGGATATGTTTACAGTTAATTTTATTTTGATTTGGCTTCGGAATATCTTATATAATAAAGTTTTGTTTTTTTTTTTAAATTGTCTTATCCATTTCCAATTTGTGAGGTTGGATCAAAACGATTTAGTTTAGCAAATAATAATTTGTTTTTTATTATTATTCAGAGGAAATTTGCACAAATATTCAGAAGAATTTTACTGATGGGGAATTCGAAAAATACGGCCTTTTTGAGGAATTTGTAAAGAAATCATTCAGACATTTCGAAAACTAAATATATTGCTAAAAATGATACATGAATAGAGTATCATTTTTCAGAAAAATTTTCTTCACTATCATATGATTTGCTTTTTATTTTACAGAATGATTTAGAGTACTATGAAAGTCATTCAAAAAAAAAAAAATAGATAACTAGTTAGTGTAAAATAAATAAAAACATTTTTTATTTCTTTAGAAAATCACTACGAACATCATAATTGAATTATGATGATTCCATTTTCATAAGAAAATTATTCATTAAAATAGAAACATTATATTAGAAATCACCATGTTTCTAAATTGAATATTTTAAAGGTTATTTTCACCAAACTTTCATGTTCCTTGCATCATAGAATGTATTCCTTGTCCAGTTTCTATTCATCAAATGCTTCTAAATGATTTGAGAAAAATCAGTATTAGTGTTTTATTAAAATTCTAACAATACTATCGTGGCTGTTTATAATAATTGCATATTTTAGATTCAACATATGTATTATTGTATCTAGTAAGCTTTTAACAAAATTATATAATTTAATTATTCATTAAAACAAAAGATGTACATATCCAGATGCTGTCGGAGGATTTGTTAACTTCTTTCAAAATATTATAGAGTGAATTATCATCTGAATAGCTTTAACTTTTTTTTAAATATTTTTAAAATTTTGTACAATGTATTTACGTACTTTAGGAAATCTTAAGGCCATCCCTACAAATGTCTTTCAAATTATTATTTAATAAATTTTTGAGAACATTCTACTGTTAAAACACGTTATTGTAGAAAAATGCCAGGCACATTAAATATCGTTAGACCATTTAATAATTTTCTCAAAATATTCTTATTACTCATACAACTTTCCGTAAAAAACTTTAACATTCTGATGTATAATATGCCTACATTTTTTCTTTCAAATATTACAAAACGGTTCTGATATGATTAACTAACTTCGGGGTTAGTTAATTAGGTGGTCGATGAAAATAGTCTGCAAATTTTTCCTAAAATGTATGTATCATCTGGCCAATACAATAAAAGTTTTGGACACAGGAAAAACAAAGATTTGTTTTAGACCAACATATGCAATATCCATTTGAATTCAACAAGTGACTCGTTGTTTGCGGAATATGAACGACGCATAAAGTTCAAACGATTTTACCTTGACCGCAGTCAGTTTGGATATATTCAGGTATTTTGTGTCGTTAGACTAACGTATCGAAAAGAGTGAACAAAAAATTGTATCAATTGAACAAACATCTTCCCTGCACTTCCCCATTCTTGAAAATACTGATGTCACGTTGTCGGCGTTTCAAAATAATCCTCTTCGATGTTCAATTCTTCCTAACCGAAACGCATACATCCTTTCCTAGCTACGGCTGACATATACTAAAACTGGAAATGAACAGACGGCTTGTGCTGTTGGTTGCTATTATTTTTCCTCCACCTCCCATCACGGTTCGCAGGTCCCATAGCGGAACGTTTGGTGGTTTTGCAAATTCAAAAAGTATGCTATGGAATTTGTTTTATGTACTTTTGTTGGTACCATAAGTTTGCAAATTTTCTTAGCAATCTTTGATGTAAAGAAGAGAGTTTATATATGAATTTCGAGTAATCCCGGTGTGAAAAGAAACATGTTTTTCATCCGTACTTCTACATTCAACGGATGCCAAGCGATGAATGCAGGAACAGAGTTGAGTTCACTTGATGTTCAGAGGGTCTTTGCCGTTTGAAAGTTTTTTTCGCTTTTTCATTGTATATTGTTTCAACATTCAACAATTGTTTGATTTGTGGCCTGATCATTGCAGAATCAAATTAATTATATTCTATTGTTTCAATGAATAGTAGGTATTACACCACAAGATAGGTCATACGACATCTCAAATTGGACATCTAAAGGCTCAAGAGAATTGAAAACGATAAAATAGTTTATATGATGCATATATGCAGTGTCCAGATGTTCCGGATAATCCATGGAGATCTGGCCAGCATCTGAAAAGAACTGATTTGAAATATATGACACATCACACGCAAGAAGAAACCCAAATAACTATAATGATGCCTATATGAACTTGACTGCACTACATTGGAGACATTCGAACGAGTTAAACTTTAGAACTTTTGAATAAATTCAGCTTGTTGTAGGAAAACGTATACATTTTTTATCAAATTCCGAATATAATAAAACTTTGCCTGAAATTGAATGTTTTCGGTTGTTATAAAGTTAGCTAAGCCCCGTACAGTGGATTAGTTAGAGAATTCATTTCGTTCATTTTTGTCCCCCAGCTATAAGTTCATGCATCGTCTCGTGATTCTTTCAACATTGAAGCACCTATGAGATAAATGCTAATTTGACTTTGGCTTGCAATCACATTCACTAATAATTGTGAATAATACATAAAAATGTTTGGTAGCCAAATTGTTCCTTGAAAAGTTTGCTATCGATGCACCTTTTTCAATTTTTCAAAAAAAATGAACAATACGGAGCTGAGCACTTGTAATGGAGACACGTCTTATATTTTTTGCATTTTTTTTTCAGAAGAAACGGATTCATGTAAAAACTACAAGATTTATCAACATGGTTTGTTCTCAAGAATTGTGCTTCATTTAGTTTAGCACAAACGGACGGAACAAAATTTCAAAAGTTAATCAAATATGTTTAAAATCAGAAACATTGCGCGACCTCCCGAACGAGCGCGCGACTGACTTTGACTCACATTCAAAAACAACACAACAAAATCGATCGTGTCTAATTAGTCAGGAAGAACTCAATCTAGAGCAGCTGTTCTCATTAGTTTAAACTATACTTCAATAAGTACATACACAGCTCAAACTAACGCTGCTATATTTTGTTTGTCACTTCCAAAAGCTCTATGTGGTGAAACAATCATCTTCGCCTGACGGATTAATATCATTAGAAAAATTAACCAAGAAACGCTTCGCGTGTCACTGCCTATTCTTCTGGGATATGACGTTTATTTATTTTTTTCGCACGCAGCTACTTCCAATTTTACGTCAAGTGGAGGTACAAACAAGCCTTCGCCTACCCGCTGCCAAATGACTTTTTGAATCATCATCTGACTCGTAATTAAAATCATCTCCATGACCATGCACTAACAACCAGCACCATATCGGTTGCTGTCACTCTGAGAAGTTCTTTCGACGGATTGTTGGATTATGTTGATCCACCCATCTAGGAACGCCCGTTACCTTTGACTATTCCAAGTTATCGGTTAACGCTAATCTATTTGAATATTTTTTGTAGCATGCAGTGAAGCACCATACTGCAAAAAATGAGCGTTATAGGTTTACATTTACCTCGTGCTTGGAATAGAGTACTGGGGTGCTTAAACCGTTCCCTACCCTATCTATATATAAAAATAGATTTCTGTCTGTCTGTCTGAACCTAATAGACTCAAAAACTACTAAACCGATCGGCGTGAAATTTTGTATGCAGGGGTTTTTATGATACACCCAAAATAAAAAAAGGAAGATTGTAATGCAATATCGCATGATTTTGTTTCATTTCTCGTAATGGATTGTAACTTGGAGAAAATACGCAACATTGGTCGTGGGCAAAAAAGCAACACATGAATTCCCTTAGAAAAATTCAATGTATGCGTGAGGTTGGGAAGGTGTATTAGTAGTTGTGTGAGATTGGAACCCGAAAATTTAATGGCTCACAAAAAAAAGATCACGATCTGTGACTGATTTCCAAATCCACGGCCGCCAGCTTTACGGCTCCAGACAGCAACCATGCAGCTACTTCAGCAAGTTGAGGTGAACGGAATAAAAGCTGCTTCGATTGTCG
This sequence comes from Aedes japonicus, assembly GCA_034211315.2. Lineage (NCBI taxonomy): Eukaryota > Metazoa > Arthropoda > Insecta > Diptera > Culicidae > Aedes > Aedes japonicus. The sequence goes on from JASCZW010000734.1 coordinate 764,075, forward strand.
AGGCAATCAGCGTTACAGCAATGAAGCAAATGTCGCTCGCACACACTTGCATGGCTTCGTTTATTTCATAAACCTCAGGGTGAACTTCATGAGAGGGAGATGGGAGTTTGATGACAAGTGAAAATATAAATAGAACACTTGACAGTGGAATAGCAACAGTGGCCAAAAGCGTTGTGGCATTCTGTGGTATTGTCTAACCCATATTGAAAAGTTGTTGACGGCGAATCTGTGTGCTGCCATCTTTGTTGATTATGATGGGCAAAATTGCCTTTTCTGAATCATGCGGATTTCTCACGATATGATTGCAAAAACTGAAATTGCATTTTTTGCAACCATTTCAACTTTTGGGTGTAGTTAAAAACCCCTCCCTTCTCTGGAAAGGTGCGCTCCCATACAAATGAAACACTCATTTCTACATAACTCGAGAACTAATCAAGCAGAAGAAACCAAATATAGCATGTGTGAGTTTTTTAAGGCATGTAAGGTTTCTATGGTAGCTTGAGAACCTTCCCCGTCCTAAAGGAGGGGGCTCTCATACAAATAAAACACAATATTCTGCATAACTCGGGAACTAATCAAGCAAACGGAACGAAATTTAGTATGTGGTGGTTTTTGAAGATAAAAAATGATTCTATGTTGATTTGAGACCCCTCCCGTTTATGAAAGGGGGGGGGGGATCACATACAAATGAAACGAAAATCCTTGCATAACTCGAGAACTAATCAGGGAAATGGAACCAAATTTGGCATGTGGATGTTTTTGAGGAAGAGAAATGTTTCTATGGTGATTTGAGACTCTTCCGCCATATTCTCTCAAACAAATTGAACACAAATGTCTGCATAACTCGAGAACTAATAAAGCAAATGGAACCAAATTTGGCATGTGGAGGTTTCTGAAGAAGAAAAATGTTTCTAAGGTGGTTTGGACTCCTTCGCCTTCTGGAAGTGAGGAGGAGGGGCTTCCATACAAATGAAACACAAATTTCTACATTACTCGGGAACTAATCAAGCAAATGGAACCAAATTTGGAATGTGGAGGTTCTTGGAGGCACGAAATGTACCTTACCTTACCAATCAGACTAAGGCCGGCGTGGCCTCTGCTGTACACAGAATTTGTCTCCATTCTATTCGGTCCATGGCTGTCACTAGGGAGGGTCCGCAGGTCGCCTTCTACTTGATCGATCCACCTTGCTCGTTGCGCGCCTCTTTTTCTTGTACCTGTCAGTTCGTTTTCAAGAACCATTTTCACAAGGCTGTCGTCCGACATTCTTACGACATGCCCAGCCCATCGTAGTCGACCAATTTTTGCGATGTGTACGATGGGAGGATCTCCCAGCAACTGGTGCAATTCGTGGTTCACTCGCCTCCTCCACGTTCCTCCCAGCTTCAGCCTTAAGTCTGATGTACGTTTCCGCCATCGTCTCAAAGTTACGGCACGAAATGATTCTATGGTAGTTCAAGACCCCTTTCCCTGTTGACGTGGGGGGGGGGGGCTATCATACAAATGAAACAAAAATTTATTCATAACTTGAGAACTATTCAAGCAAATGAAACCACATTTGGCATGTGGTTTTTATGTATATTAAAATCGGCTCGAAAATGTGTATGCAAGGGTTTTTGGGGCTGGGGAAGGTTCTTATGGTTGTTTGAGACCCCTTTCCTCTCTATGGAGATTCCAAACACAAATTTCAACCAAACATGAGAATTATCCAGATAACTGAAACACAAACTGTGTATTTCTCGGGTGAGAAGAATGTTCTGATAGAAGATTGAACTCCTTCTTATTCAAAAAAAAACTCTTTCCAAAAAAATCAACCATTGTTCAATCATTTAGTTGCAGGCGTAGCAAAAGCTAGTATATGTATATATTATTATATATATATATATATATATATATATATATATATATATATATATATATATATATATATATATATATATATGTATATATATATATATATATATATAAATATAAATATATATATGAAATGACTAAAATATTTACATGCACTTAGTAATTCAGAAAAATCACCAAAAAATGAAAAAAGTGCCACTAAATTATTAAGGCCTGTACCAACAAATAATGTGTGATCAGCATTAAAAAATTAGGAATGAGCAATAAAAGATGAGAAAAGATCTTCGGATAATCTAATTGTGACCGGTAAATCTGTCAAATAAAGCAACAGCTATTAGTATATGTGCAATTAAATATGGCAGTATTTCCGCCAAATTATGTAATTTGAGCACTAAACTATTCATATGTCTTTCAATTTTGTTAGATTTTCCCATAAAAACAGTAAAATGAGCAATGGATAAATAAATAACCATATAAATATCCATTGCTCATTTCACTGTTTATGGGAAAATCAACAAATTAAAGACATATGCAATAGTTTAGTGCTCAAATCCATAATTTGGCGGATATACTGCCATATTTAATTGCACATATACTAATAGCTGTTGCTATTTGATAGTTACCGGTCCATTAGATTATCCGAAGATCTTTCTCATCTTTATTGCTCATTCCTAATTTTTGATGCTGATCCACATTATTTGTTGGCACAGGCCTTAATAATTTAGTGGCACTTTTTTCATTTTTTATTGCTCAAATCTCTCTTTTAATTGATGATTAATTATGCTGCCATATATAAATATATATATAAATGAATTTCTGTCTGTCTGAACCTAATAGACTCGGAGATTACTGAACCGATCGGCGGGAAAAATTGTATTTAAGGGTTTTTGGGGCCGGGAAAAGTTCTTATGATAGTAAGAGACCCCTCCCATCTCTGTGAAGAAAGGGCTCCCATACAAATGAAACACAAATTTCTGCATAACTCAATAACCAATTAAGCAGATGGTACCAAATTTGGTGTGAGCGAGTTTTGAAGGCAAGAAATGTTTTTGTGGTGATCCGAGACCTCTCCTCGTTCTGAAAGGGGGGAGGGCTCCGATACAAAGGAAAAACAAATGCCTACATAACTCGAAAACTAATCAAGCAAATGGAACCAAATTTGGCATGGGAGAATTCTTTAAGGCAAGAAATGTGTATATGGTGGTTCGAGACTCCTCCTCTCTTTAAAAAAAGGGGCTCCCATACAAATGAAACACAAATTTCAACCATACATGAGAACTATTCCTACCGTTATGCTAATTTCTATGTAGGGGTTTTAAGATCCGGAAAAGGATCTTATGATAGTTTGAGACCTTTCCCGCCTATCTAGAAAGGGGGGCTCCCATGCAAATGAAGCAGACATTTTTGCATATCTCGAGAACTATTGTTTTTGTTGAGCGAGTTTTGGAAGGTAAGAAATGCTTTTATGGTAGTTCGAGACCCCTTCTCACTCTGGAAAGTGGGGCTCCAAGCAAATGTCAACCAAACATGAGAACTATTCCTACTGTTATGAGAAAGTGAATGCAGAGGTTTTTGGGCCGGAGAAAATTCTCATGATGGATCGAAGCTCCTCCCCCGTCTTAAAAGGGGGTTTTAATAAAAATAAAACACCTATTTCTACCTATTCGTGAACTTAACAAGCACATGTAAACAAAGTTGGTATGTGGGGGTTTGTGAAGATAAAGTATTTTTTATGGTTGTTTGAGACCTCTCCCTGATTTGGGAGGGATGGCTCAAGAAATAATCAAAGAAATAGAACCAAATTTGGCATGTGAAGATTTTTGTAGGCAATAAATGTTTTAACGATGGTTTGAGACCCCTCTCCTCTTTGGAAGGGGGGGCTCCCATACAAATGAAACACAAATTTCAACCAAACATGAGAATTATCCCTGCTGGTATGAATATTTTTATGCAGGGATTTTTGGGGCCGAAAAGGTTCTTATGATGGATCGAAACCCCTTCCTCCTCTTGAAGGGGGGGGGTCTCCCATACAAATGAAACGCAAATTTCTGCATAACTCGAGAACTAATCAAGTAAATGGAACCAAATTTGGAATGTGGAAGTTTTTGAAGGCAAGAAATGTTTCTATGGTGAATTGAGACTCCTCCCTCATGTAGGGGGGGGGGGGCTCCCAAACAAATGAAATAGAAATTTGAATCGAACATGAGAATTATCTAAAACAATAAAAGGGGAACATCTCGGGTAAACAGCATGTTATGAGGTACAAGGTTAACCCCTTCGTTATCAAGAATGGGGAATGCTTGAGTTACTATCTGTGCTACATTATGCATAAGAATTAAATCTACGGTTATGTAATAGATAATTACGTTCAAACTGGCAGGATACGGCTTCGTTTGAAGATAAATGTTTTGCCTATGAAATACTTCTACAAAAAAAAAAACGGTTGAATTTACCGATCCAAGGGTTAAATTTAAAACGCAAACCTTCGTTTTTTTGCAGAAATTGTGCCAGTTCTATTAGTTTTTCATTCATTTAGTTGCATGCGTAGCAAGGCAAACACCGGATTCAGCTAGTATTGAAAACTGCCGAAGCGTTAATTTGTTACAAATAAACGATTTTAAGGTCAATTAGGTTGTGAAATTCTCTCGGAAATGTCTCTCAATTAAGACCGCCGTTCTCCGCAGTGAAAGTGGTTGAAGATAAATGCATCATAGTATTTTATTCCTTTGAACTCATTCGTCGAACCATGAACATTCCAAATACAAACATTAAAAACCCGACCGACCAAATAAGACGTCTTCCTTTGGTCATGGCTCCAATGTAATAGGATTACGAAAATGCTATTTATCAATGGAAGATTAATCCAAAAAGGGATTAGACATCCCTCGTTCGAAGAATTTCGTCTCCCCTTCAATGGTTTCCGCGGGCAATGGCTTTGAGCAAACAAACTCTCTTTCACCTCACCCGACAGTCTATAGTTTGTGAAAGCATTGGACAGAAGGAAACATTATGAGATATATATGTTCTATCAATCCTCTCTGATGCCTTGCGTCAAAAGGAAGGTTAACAGGTTTCTCGACTCAGGTGCTGGCATCATTTTCCCTTTTCAAAATTCCTAGTGATTATCAAATTAGTAACCCGCCGAGTCAAACCGTGTAAAAAATGCTGACTAAAGAAGGAAGCTCGTTGCTTTTGATGATCCCTTCTCAGACCGTCGTCGACGGTGGCGTGACGTGTGATGCAACGTGAAGTTGAACCCCTCTAGTGCCGGACTGCAGTTAGAATGGGCAGAAGGCGGTTATTTACTGCCACCTTAATACCGCTTTCGGTGCTAGTTTGGGCTCTGTTTTTCAAGGGCAACAGTAATCCTAGCGTGACCGGAGTGAAGTTGGTGCAGGGCAGAACCGAACGATCCAAGTTTAAAACATGGGATCCCCTCGGTGCAAGGCATAATTCTTATTCCGTGCCTCCGGTGTATTAGTTCGTTTTTTACCGCGGAAGCATTGCATCGTAGGCAGACTTCAAAGCTGGGTCTGACATCTTCAATGCCAGCAGAAGAATCCGCATCCACTTGAAAATACAGGAGAAGTCTCACTTCCACTAAGGGCTGTAAAGATCAAAAACTAACGAGGAATCGCTTGAGGGCAGCAGACAAGGAATAAAATGCACAACCATCGGATGGACTTCCTAAAATCCAAAATAAATATCCGCTTTTATACTTTCTTATGTCTTGTGTATGTTTTTTAAGTTTATCTTCAATTTTGCTTCGTTCTTACGTGTGGATATTGTAGGAGGGCTATAGGGACAGCGTTGACTCATGATGCACAATCGATTGCACTTGGGGCAGTATTGTTTGGCCGTGTCGGTTTCCCGGATAGGTTCGTGCCGGTGCAATGTGTTTGAATAATGGCCTCAGTGACACGTACTGGAATACCTATGTACAAGTAAAAAGGAAGACACTTAGGTGTGGAAGAAACGAGCCCCATTCAATTCAGATGGGGTCGTGCATAGCTAAAGCAGAACGATTTATCATCCTGTTCTGGCTGATAGATATGTAGTTGAATTTTAAGTTCTTGAATTGGATTATTCAACAACGTTAGTTGCTGCAGAATTTTATTTAAGTTGAAATTAACGAAGGGCGTACATGTTGCGGATGTTTTGCAGAGATTTTTTTACAGGTAGACCAATTTAAATACAGCTTTGACTTGCTCATTGCTGCACTGAAATTGCAGTTTGTTTCTAACATATCTAATATTCTAATATTCAATCTTATGTCAAATGAGAGAAGAAGTACAACAACAACCAATTGTGAATTAGGACAACATGATCGTATTACCACCAATATTCTCATTTCATCTGATCACTCTGATCAGAGCACAAAGGATTAACGAATAATGTCATACTATTTAATATCCTTACCTAGAATCTAAATTCATCCGCACAGAACAAAACAATGAATTTTTTATCCCAAAGATCTCGTTCAAATAACTATCAGAAAAAATCAGGATGCGGCAATAAAATTTAATAAATATACGAGGTCCTCAATGTCATGAATTGTTGAAATAAATTTTAGCTCAATCTTATCCTGTAGGATTCACTTTGTCCCTTCATATCCATATGTTTGTGAACATATGAAACTGGATAAGACACTTCGACACAGTCAAAGTTACGTTCCGGATGCTACATATACAACAGCTCCTAAGGTAAACCTAAGGTATATATACTTGAAAACTAGGTAATACTTCATAGGAACACCTAAACTATGTAGTGATAGCTCAAAGTTATTACTTGCAAGCGATAGTTCTACGCTATGATACAGAGTCGTGCCCGTTGTCGCGTGTACACGCTTCACTCTCAGATTATTTTACAGAAATCTGTAAAGTTTTACCGAATTCTCAACAGCTGAACGTTCGGTAATCCGATTTTACGGATTTCGGTAAAACTTTACCGAAATCCGGTAAATTGTTTACAGATGTAAAATTTCACCGAAATCCTTAAAAAAGGATTACCGAACGTTCAGCTGTTGAGAATTCGGTAAAACTTGACAGATTTCTGTAAAAAAATCGAAGTGTGTAGCGATAGTTTCTATGTTACCGTAGTAGGCTATGAACTCCGGACGGAATAGTTCATAGTTCCTTGGTCGAAGTTTTTTGACAGTTCGTTTGAATTTTTTACAAGTTTGTGTTTTCGCCGTATTTTTTAAGCAAAAATTGACCAGGAAAAGATATTCCACTTGACTGAGCTGTGGGAGCAACATCCGGTGTTGTGGGAACCAACGAATCTCGATCAACTGTGGGAGTGTATACTGGAAATGTATTATGCTGCCTTGCAATTCCTCATCCGAGGAAAGTCTAGACCAGGGGATTTTGATACCTAGCTATGTACTAAGTATTTTGAAGATGATAATGTTGTGAGGCAGATTGCGATTCTGCCAATTTCGATGTTCAACTCTCTATTTTAATCCCTGACTCCAACGTACAATAACCCGTTTTCAAAACATGAAAACCCGAGTGGATCGAAACCAATTTGAAGCGTAAAAAGAACTGCACCGAAATCCTGTCTAAACCCACGGAATTTAAACAAAAAATCACCCAACCCGTTGCTGGAGACGTCATGAAGACTGAAGACTGCCTTGTAATACAAATATTCGACGGCTTTGAGGAACTTGAATAACCAGTTTGAGCAGGCCTATGAAGAGAGAATCATTTCCAGAATGTCTTAATAGCAGCTGATAGTCCTTGCGTCAGATGAGCTATACAACTTGGCCACCATCGGAGCCAAAATAGGCATCTCAGGAGCCAAAGTTCCATCAGATTCCCCAACAGCAATCGGCAAATACCCTATCATCACTGAACCGTCCTATTGCTCCAATGTTCACATACGTAAATTGGTATTTATATGAAATTTAAAATAATCACTTACACTCGTTGCACGGGTTTCCGTCTAACGCTCCTACACAATTGGAAAATTGCCATTTTTCTTCAAAATCACGTGAAATTTACAGCCTGAATAATATACGAATTTTAAATAAACATGTCATTTCAATTTCATTTAATTTTTGCTGCTCTAAGAACCGGTACATACGAGTAATTTGAAACCACAAAGCAATAAATTTAACGACATCCCTGAACTTCTCTGAAGAACTTTCCCGAACTTCCAAAAAGTTCTCTGAAAGAACTTCCACGAAGATCTCTTAATAAATTCCTCGAAGTGGTCTGCAGAATTCCACTGAAGTTCTCTGTAGAACTTCCCCTTCTCTGCAGAACTTAGCCTAAGTTTTTTAAAGAATTTCTCTGAATTTCTCTAAAGAACATGTTCAAAGTTCTCTAAAGAACTTCCCTGAATTTTCGTAAAGAAGTACCCTGAATTTCCCTGAAGTTTCTCAGAAGAACTTCCTTAAACTTCTATAAAGAACTTTCCTGAATTTCTGTGAAGAACGTGCTTGAAGTCTCTCTGAAAAACTTCCCTATAGTTCCTCTGAAGAACTTCTCTGAAATTCCTCGGAAGAAATTCCCAGAACATCTCCAAAGAACTTTCTAATATTTCTCTGAAGAACTTCCCGGAACTTCGCCGAATTTGTCTCAAGAACTTCCATTAACTTCTCTGATGAACACTCCTGAACTTCTTTGAAGAATTTCGCTGAGCTAGTAATCCGGATCTTCATAACCCAACACTTCAGCAGATTAGCCTCAATTCCCCCCTAGCCTTCTAGACGAGCAATCCACGATTTTGTCCAGAATTAGCGAGTTTCTCGTTTTATCCGCTTTTTCAATATGATGTACGCAGCAATTTTTCATTCTCTGTCCATTGCAACCGAATGTGCTTATGATTATTTTCCAAATTTATTTTGTAAAAGTTCGCAACTAAATGTATGCGTCAAAAAAAATTCAATGGTGTGTACACTGAAAAAAATTAAGTGATAGCGCCGCGGCAAAGATTTCTACTACATAGCTACTATTACTCCATAGCTCATATTTTCGCAAAACCGTTTCTCGAATCTTATAGAACTATGAAATAAATATCCATAACGGCTATATCATAGTGAACTATAGCATAGATTTCAAACGCCGTGTGGCGGCACCTTAAGAATGAGTTGTAAGAGATGAGAATATAAATTTAATCTAACACATCTTTCGTCGAATTGCGTATGTGTCAGTCTACCTTACCTTACCAACCAGACTAAGGCTGGCGTGGCCTCTGCTGTACACAGAAGTTGTCTCCATTCTATTCGGTCCATGGCTGTCACTCGCCAGCCTCGCTGTCTGCGGAGGATCCGCAGGTCGACTTCTACTTGATCGATCCACCTTGCTCGTTGCGCGCCTCTTCTTCTTGTACCTGTCGGTTCGTTTTCGAGAACCATTTTCACAGGGCTGTCGTCCGACATTCTTACGACATGCCCAGCCCATCGTAGTTTTCCATCTGCACTCCACCGTAGGTGATACGCAGCACCTTCCGTTCAAAGACTCCAAGGGCGCGTTGGTGCTCCACTAGCAATGTCCATGTTTCGTGGCCGTAGAGAACTAACAGTCTAATTAATGTCCAGTAGATGGTCAACTTTGTAGTTCGGCGAATTTGGTTCGATCTTAGGTTACTTTGGAGTTCAAAGTAGGCTCGATTGCCAGTCATACTGCGCCGTACTTTTTATTTCTCGGCTGGTGTCGTTATCGGCGGTCACCAATGAGTACATATCAGCTTGTGGTACGTAGCCTTTGCGTAAGCTGTTCAACTTCTCATAGAATTTGCGTGTGTTGTTAGCACGGTACAGTGCTTCCATCGCTTCCATTGAGGTCTCGATCTTCCATCTAGCGCTTTTTCCATCAAAGAATAGTATTTTGCTTGTTCCGCACCTGTCTATACAGTTCCATATTCGCTCTCGAATGGTGTTGCAGCATTCTCGTCCGTGCTGCATTCTTCTCCTCTACTAAATGCTTGCATTCGCCATTAAACCAACCATTTTTTCGATTCGGTGCAGAAGTACCTAGTGTCACTATTGCAGTGCAGTGGCGGTACGAATATCTCTCCAGCAAGAGTGTCAAGAGTAGCTGCGGGAAGATGCTCTTCCGTTGGTAGGGCTGCTTCTACCTGTTATTCCTGCGCGTCCCGAGCTCCCAATCATCCAGTTCTTATTTCGTCGCCTAGGTCTTTGCCGATTGTTCCGGTCCGTATTACTTCTGTATTATTTGTCACATTGATTTTTTTAATGGCGACTTGTAGGGCCCTCCCCAACCCCCTGTCTCGTCGGAGGATCATCGTACACAGCACTGTTTAAAGTTCCACGCTGGCACGGGGACGATGATCAGCCGCTCCTAAAATGGAGAACAAACCCAATCTTTCAGTGGTTACTTATACCCCAGTTGGCACTACAGGGAGTGAGTAAAAGTTACTTGACAAGAAGCCAAAGATCGCAGTAGTATCTATTTTATACATGCAGGTTCTACGCATTGTCCAATCATTTACCAACTTAAAATGGAAACCAAGGAATTGTAATTTGTACATGAGTTTAAGTCCTAGCTCAAATTACGACGTGAATGGTTGGGAAGATGGTGTTTACCATGTTTTTATATGGTGTCATGAGCAATGGTCATATGAATGATGTTTGTATGGACTGCTTCTTCTGTTTGTCAATCTCTTGAATTTAGGGGAAGCTCTTTTCTTATCTTTAACAAAGCTCTTTGCTCAAATTTTGGGAAGTTTTCTTCTGAACTTTGAGCAACTTTCTTCAAAAACTTCTTGGCTATCACTCCTGATTTTCTAGTAAATTCACAGCTAACAACCTAACCTTACCTTACAGGAAAATGATCAATTCATTTTTTTCTTGAACTTAGTTATTGTATAAACTTCTGATGAGTCCAATCCTGAACTGCGAGGAAATTTTCTTTGAAAGTTAGTTCCCTACAGAATTTCTTGGAAAATCTTCTTAAATTTGTTGGAAGTTTCTTCCTGGAATTCTGAGAAGTCCTCTTCGGAACTTTCGAGAAGGTTTCTTCTGAACTTCGGGGAAGTTTGTTCCTGAATTTCTGAGCAACTCCTGCTTCAACTATTAGGAAGTACCCCCTATGTTTCTGGAAAGCTTCTTCCTGTTTTTCTCAGAAGTATCTTCCTGAACTTCTAGGAATTCCTGAACTTCGAAAAAGCCTCATTCTGAAATTCTGGAATGCTCTATTCTGAACTAGTAGTTCATGAGTAGTTCCAACTAAACTTTTGGGAAATTTCCTTCGTCAATTCTGAACTACAGAGAAGTTTCCTAATTTTTTTGTGAAACTCCTTCTGAAACTTATAGGTAGTGTCCTCTCTGGTAAGTGTATTCCTGAAATTCTGGGAAGTTTTTTCCTCAGCTTATTTTATTTCAACATCTGATAAGTCCCATCCTGAACTTCGAAGAAAACATTACCGAAAATTTGCGAAGGTCGTCTCTAGAATTTCTGAGAAAATTCATTTAAATTTATTGGAAATTTCTTTCTGAACTTCTAAGAAGTCCTCTGCTGAATTTTTGGGAAGTTTTCTCCTGTACTTCGGGGAAGTTTGTTCCTAAACTTATGAGAAAATCTTGCTCAAACTACTAAGTAGTTCTAAACTATAACTGTTATGTTTGTATTCTCCGTACATAGAGTAACGATTATGATGTTCGGTCATCATCATGAGGCCCCAAGAGTGGCCAGTAATGTTTGTTGAGAGTGTTGATAGTTCCGTTAGTGTACGGCAGGTTGTGAAAATTGAATAAAAGTATTGAAAGTACTCCTATATCCAAGCCCTTCGCTCATTTTTCAATACTTCTATTCAATTTTCACAACCTGCCATACACTAATGGAGCTATCAACACTTTCTCTTCATATCTTCCATTTATAGCAACCATTACAGTCTACTCTTGGGGCTCATGGTGTTGAGCGAACATCTCCTTCTACTAGAAATGCCCACTTTTCTCCTGGGAAGTTTTTTTCTGATCTTTGAAAAGAATTCTTCATGAACTGTGAGAAATCCTCATTCTGAACTATTCTCTTCTGAACTTCGGGAAAGCTCTCTAATATTTTTGAGAAGTCACAACTAAACTTTCATTTCCTGAACTTCAAAAAAAGCTCTTCTGAAATTCAAAGGACATCTAACAAAGCTCTCCCTCCAGAATTTCGAGGATGTTTCGTTCTAAGCGTTATGGTAGTTTGTTCTGATTTTTTTTTTTGAGAAATTATAAACTCTCATTCAACAAAATGTGACAGTTTTCGAGCAACCAGCTCGACAAAATTTCGTCGATCTCGACATCTGTAATAGCAAAATTAATCTGTCAAGCAAAGTGACGGTCGACTTGATTTCTATAATTGGCCCCTATAATCGAATAAAAATTTGGCTAACAATGTATTCACGATACTGTATGTACAATATTACTGGTTGACTGAGAAGGAAGATGCTTGTCGACAATTTCGTCAAAGAGTTGTGTCAAGATGGATTGCCAGAAAACCGAGCAGTGACAGAAATTCTCTTGGCGCAGCAGCGGAAATGGCAAGACGATCAGCGAGCCAGCAAAATGTCACACTGAGATGACAAGAAGAGCTGGAGTCTCCTCCCGAATCAATAGCTAACAGTGGTCCCGTCAGGAAGGACAAGAAGAACAAGGTATCATCTTTGCATAAGCATGATTGAGTGGCAAGTGCAATCATTTTTCCACAGAATCAAGGAACAAAAACTTTTTACCAGACCGGGAATCGAACCCAGCCACTGTCAGTATGGTTTTATTTTGTTGCTGTACGTCTATCGACTGAGCTAAGCGAGGACTATCTCGACATAAGGTCGTAATTTTTTTATGTAGAATAATGCATAAATGTTGGAAGCAATTACCATTCGCATTTCATCCTTTTGCTTTGAAATATGATTGACTGCAAAGCGATGGCTGAATATGAGAACAGGAACACAATGCGTGGGAAAAGGCAGGTATTTTGTTTTAGAATGGATATCAAACACGAAAATTAGTTGAGTTGCTCAATAACGGATAAAACAGAAAACTTTAGATAGTTTATATCGGGCTGGTTAAAAATAGTCTTCTCAATCAAATATTAAGTTATTCGCTAAAGTAAATCAGCGATCCTTACGGAAAAATCTTCGTTTTGCACTCTTCCTTCTGTGTATGCGTGGTAATAAATCAAACCAATCGCTATGTTTCGCAATGATAATGATTTTAGACCAGTTGAATTTCTGTCCTAACTGTACGGATTTCGAGCCTGCCCGTACGAGAACTGAATTGCTCATTGGCCACTCTAACTAAAAATAGCACCACAGTCTGTGTCAAGTTTTATGCAACGGTGGTCACCAGTCCTAATTGCAGTTCCACGTTTCTTCTATATTTACCTTTCTCAGAAGGCAACCAACGAAAAAAAAGCACACCATTTCCGAGCACCGTGTTATTATACCCTCTATGTTCCATCGTTTATTTTGAACTTCTTTTGCACAAAACTTCGTCCGGGTTAGACAGAGGCTCCTTAGTTTCATTTGCTCTCCCACATATGCTTTGCTCTGACATCGAGCAAGAATTCCCAAAGCCTACCATAACCGAAAATGCAAGCACAAGCACACACACAATCGACTTCACTGTTTTCAAGAAGCTCTACAGCGTTAATCCAATTTTCTTGTGATCTTGGTAGCCCGACAGGAGCGAGTGTTTCGACTGAACGGCTTCCCGTCCGGGCTTTACTTCTCGCTCTATCCCACCTTCTGTCCCCAGCAAAAGTAGAGACATTTTCGTCCAACAGCACTCCCGGTGCCTACTTGTGAATTATTCATAATTTTTAATAACACCACATGGCTGTAAATGTACTCAACTACAACTTGCGGGCTGCTGTCGGATGGCTCATCCTCTATTAGCGACCTGTAAACGGCTCAACGACCACGGCTCTACCCTAAATTTACCGCTGTGCCGTAATTTTGTGTTGGCCACAAACTCTGTGGCACGCCAGTAGGTTCAGTCGATTCCCCCTTTGTGGGATATGTTCGAATGCACTTTTGCGTCAATCGTCATCGGAAGGTATAGGCCAATGTGTTGCGGATGTTCTTCTTATTGGGTAAACATGTGACTGACTGACAGTCCGGTAGGGCGAGTGTGTAAGACGAATCCATTGGTCACCTGCTGATTGTTTCGTTTTGAATTTCTTCTTCGCACTGCGCTGGGTGGGTTCGAAATGGCAAAAAGGGGAACTTCATTTTAGCCATTTAGCATTTACTTTTTGTAAGGCTCTTCTGAAATAGCATAGCGACATAATCTAAATGTGAGAAAAATTTGTAGTATCTTACTATACTAAAATCTTTCTTCTGCGGTGATACAAAGGAGTGCTGTGTTCGTAAAAGTTGCAGAAAATGTGTTAAAAAGCAACTATGCTGAAATAATGATTTTTTTCCAGTTTTTTCAAAGTCAAACATCTTTTTCTGAGGTATTTGTTAAACAAGTTTTTTATATTTAACTTTTTTTTCTACATTTCTACAGCATACAATGTTCTACATAAATACCAAAAGAAAAGAAGAGAACACACGTATTTTGAAGACAATCCTAATTGCTAGAATCGTTCATTTGAAAGTTATAGAAAATCGTATCTTTCTTTTCACATAAACTTATAGGGAAGAATTGTGTAATGGAATCAAAGAATCAACCCTTCTCCTTGATGCTTAGCTTGAGTTTGAAAAAGTCAAGGTGGTGCATTTGATCATGCCTTGACCTACCCCGCATGGGGATGCTTGGTAAAAGTTTGTGTTCCTGTTTAGAAATACTACCTCACAATGCCCTCCGCTCTATTTCAGACTACTTCTATTCAATTTTCACAGCCTGCCGTGAGCTAACGGACTACCAATACTTTCTCTTAACAACTTTGTTCTAGCAAAAAATTGCTGTCTACTCCTAGAGCCTCATGGTGATGAGAAATTATTTCCTCCTCAAAACAACATCATGAAAAAGTTGTTGAAGTTTTATTTGGTGCATTCTACCTATAATTAAGAACAAAAGACTAACATATTCATGGTTAAAAACACAGGTTTTTGTCAAAGATTGTTTGTTTTGAATATAAAAAGAAATAGCATGAAAAGAAAAGGCCTATTTCACTTTACTTTGCTTCAGTTTGCTCTTCTGCTATATAAGTTATTTTAAGACAGCACTCCTCTATATCATTGAAAATATTTTTATTTAATTTTTACTTTAGTAGCACTAGACAAAATTTCGACGTTTCCAGAATATAAAAGATGGCCGATTAAACAATACATCCGAAGACAATATATGGTCAATATGGAAAAATTTTGTACCAGGAAAAAAATACCACTTTTTGCCATTTTGACCCACGGTGCACTGAAAGAACGGCTTCCTTTCTTGGGTTTTCTTTTAGCTACAATTTCTACAATTTATACGTTTCAAGAGGGAAGTGCATTGGTACAGATGTTAACCTGTGATGCACGGGAATAGAAATATCAAATTACTGCATGATTGACACAGGTCAGTATGAAATAGAGTTGGTAGAACAAGGTTGCCACAGCGTAGCTCCATAGGAGATATCATAAATACTTCATAACATTTGCAATAAGCCTCAATTCTCTTTACACAAACTTGTCTAGTGAAACTATCATAGAATTTGTTGTAACATTTCTCATGATTCTAGAACTACTGTTAGTGTACTGTGGATAAACTCATGTTCTATTATTAACGATTTATGCGCCAACTCAGCTATGGAGCTGAGAGCGCCACCAATTGAATGAAACTCTGTTGTACTTACCATTTTTTCATAACGTATGCATTAAACAAATGGACTGATTTCGGCTGGCGATTTAAAATAAAATTACAAAAATCCTGGAGAGTGTGACCCTAGCGGTACACTTGTTGCATTCAGTTCAAGAAACTTCAATGTGACTCAAGTAAGTCATAATGAAGTTGCTGCAACTGGGTTTCACAGTTTTGTGTTGCTTGAGGAGCTTTTTAGTGGAATAGCTGTAACTAGAAAATGAGACGAACAATTAGTAATTTCCATTTAATTCCAACTACCTTTATTGCTGATCTTGGCAGAAGCGCGTATTTCGTCTACAATGTGCAGACTTCTTAGGTGAGTATTAGAACACGACACTGAAGAAGTCTGCACATTGAAGACAACATAGGCGCATTTGCCAAGATAAGCAATAAAGGTAGTTGGAATTAAATGGAAATTACTAATCTTTCTTTTCATTTTCTAGTTAAAATTACAAAAGATAATGCATACGAACTGGAACAATGGAACAAATTTGCCATAAATCGGTCACAGCATGAGGACATTAGGAGGGTCGACGGCCGGTGGTACAACGTTTATCTTCAGCCGGTCCATCTTTTCACGATTTCTAGACATGTACGGCCAAAATACCACATCCTCCTTCATGTGATACTTCTTAATGACGGCGACAACTGTATATCTCCCAGTGTTGCTTATAAAGTCCCTTTCTCGCTGATCGTAAGCTACAGAAGACCGTTATTCGGGAGCTTGATGTGGGAGATATATTTGACGTCAACGCTTACCTCCTTGGTAGGGGAGGAAAAGTACCCGCTTCTTTGTCAGTCGTTGCCGTCCAGCGCGTCAGATAGGTCTCGGCATCCATTATACACCAAGACATTGCCTTAGCCTAGAAGATGTTTTTCCTTGACTGGATCTCCAGTCGCTCCTTCTTGGTGGTTGCTTGCTACTCAGACAGATCCGGTCTCGACCTACACTAACGGATAACAATGTGCTTCCTGCCCAGATACATCTTTACCGTTTTGCCGGTTCCACCAACCTCTGGGCTCAAGGCGTGGAACGATGTCAGACCCTGCTTCTGCTGCACTTAACGGTCACGTTTTTAGTCTTCTTTTACCAAAAGAAGGGTATAAAGATCGCTTGGAAACTCGACTTTTTATCCAAGGCCCGGGCGTCGAATTGTTATACCATTTGACTTAGTTCGATGAACTGAGCACATGTCCCCCCAAGTACCCGAGCAGCATTACTCCCAAGTACCTCAGGGACCAATCGTCGCCTATTGCTCCGATTTACAGTTTTTAACAGCCGTGACCTCAGTCTTGTGATTAGCAAGCTCTAGTTTCCTGGAGCTCATCCATCTCTCCACAATGCTAATGGAGTGCGTGACTGTTAGCTCCACCTCTTCGATGGATTCACCATACCTCTCAAGGATGATGTCGTCTGCACTTTTGGAAGAAGCACAGGTAACTATGAATAAAGAAAATAGAAGAACATGTGAAAATCATACATATAAAGGATCCCGTGAAAGAACCATTGGTGGCATGTTTCGAGGCAATGGATCCGGTTGTGTCCACCTTTAGACTTCTTCTTTCTTAGCGTTTCAAGCTTATTGCTTTCGCAATTAGGGGCTATTCATATTTTAAAAAAAATGTATGGAGAAAAGTCTACGAGGGAGGAGATTTTCAAAAATGAGTCTACGTGGTTTATGAACAGCTTATTGCATGCTCTCAACTTAGTGTTCGAAATGCACTTTCACAGTTATTAAATTGAGAGCTTTCGATGCCAGGTGACGTTTTTGCATTATTATGATTGTGTGGAAAATACTATCATACCCTATGCCCAGGGAGTCGAGAAATTTTTCTTAATGGAAAATTCCTAGACACGACCGGGAATCGAACCCAGTCACCTCCAGCATCGTATTGCATGGCTGCGCCTATACCGACTAAGTTAAGGGAAGACCCAAAGCTTCAGGCACAATTAGCCAAAACCGAAAAGTGACTTTCCGGACGAAGTGCAGAAATTGTTGATTTTTGAAGATGATGAAAATAATTAAGAATTCCGGAGAAATAGAGGTAATATTGCAAAACAAGTTACTATTCTAGTCAATGGTACTCAAAGACGGCATCCATAAATTATGTTAGGCTTAATTTGATTACGTTACGCTAAAGTGTTTGTATGAACCTTAATACTTTGGCAAATACTTTATCAGTCTTATCTTTATCGGTCTTATCAGTATTGTGTATTCATGTATGAAGTAAATTTGAAAACAAACCATCCTTTTAAGTTTGCATGTACAAGGAAAGCATAGCCTGAAACTTCATAAGTGCAAATGTGAGGTCTGTTTTGTGGGAACTCTCGAAGTTTCACGCTTTAGCTTCCATATATCTTTGCCTTAAGACTGATTCCTTTCGTTAACTCTTATAGCATAGTGATATTGTAAGACTAATGCATTTTGTCAATACACTGATGGACATAAGTATTCGTCATGCTTTCATTTAGAGTATATGAGTTACTTTATGGAAATTATGTGTGTTATGAATTGAATTATTCTTATGGAAAATATTTTGCTACATTTCTTTTATCCTATATGCACACTTTTTATTGCAAACAACTTTATATAAGAAACCAGTAGGCGATAGTTGAACTTCACATTTTAGCGTGGACAAAAGTATTCATCATATGAATGAACTTTCTTGTTTTTCGCATTTAAAACATTCTGGAAACACAGCGGACGTGGCTGGATAGCTCGGTGGTTATCAGTTCTGCTTACTGAGCAGATGGTCGGGAGTTCAATCCCAGGCCCGTCCCCTTCCTTGTCATTTGTCACTTGCCTCTTTATATCACCACTAGATTTAAAATAAAAATCAGTCTACTGCGCTTTCATTGATCGCACCACTTACCACAGTGAATCCATGATCTAAAAATAACCTGCCTCACTAGCACAAAACTATCCTTTCCTTGACTATTGAAGAGACGCAGAGGTGAACGCGATCTCTAACCAACGATTGTCAAACTTATCATCCTTTCCCCCTCCCTAAAGACCATTTGGACGTGGCTGGCGCCGGTACTGACCTATCAATAGAATGAATTAGTGAACTTGTACATTGAAGATGTAAAGCTACTCCCAAGCTCCATCTATGTGGTTCTCTGTGCAATTACACTTGTTCTGGTCAATAACGGAGTAGCAACTACGCTGCGCACGGTCTATTTTATTAAAACTATCTGGAAATACTGCATATAGGTGAAACTGTCATTTGTTATTCATTATTATATACTGAACGGATAATTTATATCGTCATCCAAAGAAAATGGGTAGAAAAGGCAAAGAAACTACGACGCATTCGGGAACATCACATTACTTCACATAAGCAGCTGAAAGAAATTATTCGTCAGGAATGGAATAAGATTGAGCCCTCTGTATACAAAAAACTGGTGCATTCAAAGCAAAATCGCTCGAATGCAGTTATTTCGCAGAAAGGATTGGATACGAATCAGTCTTGATAAAAGTCATGCTCATAAGATTCAAAAGCGTGGATTTTCAGGCAACATAACATTGACTACCTATAAGTTCCACACTCTCGCTTCACTTTACTCAGTTTTTGAGTACAAGTGTATGCTATCTCTTTTTCTCTCACGGAAATGTTATTCAATTTACATTAAAAAGTGGATCAACTTAATTTTTGAGTAGATCCACTTTTTACGAAAATTAAGTAACATTTCCATGAGAGAAAAAAAAATAGCATACAATTGTACTCAAAAATTGAGTAAAGTAACGCGAGAGTGCATGAAAATCATATGATAACTCATGACAACAAACGTAACCAGAAGAATGAACCTACAATTTTCAAAATGCTTTGATATTCATTTATGTAAACAAGTTCATTTTCAAATCGAATTTCGAAATGCCAGAAATGAATTTCAATCAACCACAATGAATATCAGCCCAGTCCAGGGTATTCTTGCACAACATTGCTAGCATCTATTCTGGAACGGTGATGATGGCCCTGGTTGTTCCATGTTTGGATTAGGATTCAAAATCACTTAATTATAAAAAATCATCACAAGAGATGATATTCAGATTTCATCAAACGAAATTCATGCTTACCGATTGATAATCAAAACAACAGTGACAGCAGATTTCTGACCCGCACATAGAGCCGACTTCATTCATTGCAGCAAACAAAATTCAGTTGGCATAGAAGTGACAGCGGTAACCATGAAAACCGGGAAAGTAAACATCTCCATTACACTGGAATAAAATCATTTTCACTTCTCATGGATATTTTATGAAAATTCAAAGCACTGATACGAATTATAAAAGTTTTCAAAAACTTAATCAGAACTAACTTTTCTGATGATTTTATGTAAGACAAATACTTTTTTTTCAGTTATTTTGAGGTTGTTTTGAAAGTGTTTGTTATATCACCTGAATGTTTCGAATATGTTGAATTTTGAGTAAAGGAGATTGAAAATTATTCTTGATGTGTGTTATTGGTATGATGACTTAAACTCTGTTAAAATTGATATCTTAAATATTCAATAAGAATTCAAACGATATGCTTATGGCGAATATTTATGTCCATCAGTGTATATATATTTTTTTTTTGTTTTTTTTTTAATTACCTCTCTCCTCCAGGGAGTTAACAAATAAAATCAACCTTAAGCCCCTTGGAGCAACGATTACCGGAGCAAGGCCGTGGAATTCGGAAAGTAGAGATGTAGACCTTTTCGAATAGTTTCAGCAGACTGTATTGTAAACATTTGTGAAAAAATACTTGTTTTTTTCAAACTTCTATCCATAGACTTTAACGCTAATATCAAGGTCTAAAAAATTTTGACAAATATATCAAAATACGAAAATATTTCCTTTCTTAATCTTTAAAATGAAACTTGTTGTGCTTTAATCAGTTAAAATGTTAAGAAGCAACATACATTTGAAGAGAGCATAAATAATGCGGTTTTCGAATTCAAAAATCATAAGAATTATCAATGACATGAATTCACAACAATTAGCTATAAAAAATCGAAATCTCTTCCAAAGATCACGAAATTTAGGAAAAGGTTATTCAATGTATGAGAAAGCTAGGAAAATATAAAACATGAAAAATAAAAACATATTTTTTTAGGTTTTGTCCGACCAGAATGGCATCCACCGTCGACTTACCTTTACGGAAGCCAAATAGTGAAACTTGAATTCAAATTGATTTCATTTCATCAACTACCGATTGAAAGCTTTTATTTTTCATCTGTTTGATATATAAACCGCTGCAATCAGTAATTAGATCTATTGTAATATATCGTGTATCTTTTGTTTAGTGTCGACTTACTTCTTAAAATAACGAAGTATTCGGTGTTGTTACAGTTGTTTTGTTGGCTACAACTGGACTTTTATTGAAGTTTCCGCTATCAGTTAGGATTAACTGCAAAGAAAACAAACTCCGAACCGTGCATCAGAGTAGTTCTAATCAATTCCAACAATAGAACATCAAATAGAAAATGAGAATTCACATAAATGAATATTAACCATGTTTCCCCTATTCCAAGCTCATCCTCGGTGGCTCAATCCGAGTATTTTCACAAGACATAAAATCTAATAAGGACTAAAGTATGTTCATTTGACTACACAAACAAACAAATATGTTCCCTATTTTAAATCAATTCGGACTAGAGTTTAGTGGTACATCTGATACCCCGTAACACACCACGGAAAGGTGATCTAACAGCGTCACGGATCAACTCAATTGAAAGCTTAGTATGATGCTAAATTTCGCGACCATGCTAAACGAAATTTGCTTTCATTTCTCGAAATATAACAAAAGCTCGCTTCAAAATAAACTTGCTTTTATTTTGTTAACCGACTTTACCCGTGTAGCCTTTGAGGCCTCCCGGATCCATAGATAGGGTTTGTAAATACTTGTATTGAAGCAGTATATGTTATGTAGTTAAACAAATTGGTTGACTTACCGTCTCGAGCAGCAATCGGCAACTGGCATTCGCAGGGGACTTAATTTGCAGGCGGATTTCCCAATCCAAAGCAATCCAAGTGAATACTCCGAATCGCACACTCTGCCGTAGTTTGTCTAGTGAATCCATCAAGTGTTTTCAACAGAAACTACTGAGCCGCCTAGTACTGGATCACGTTGCAATCTGTATGAAACTTGCCTCTGGTTTGAAGTGCTATTCATTGACCACACCACATTCAAAGTTCAATAAATTACTTCGATATTGCCACGATGATGATGATGATGATGATGATGATGATGATATTCGTGGCGACGGCGGCGGCACCCAATCAAGTGTGTGTATCAGGTCCCATCGTCTGATACCGATGCCAATACAGTTGCTGTTCTTGCGTTGTTGATTCAGATTGGAACTATATGAGCAAACAAAGCTGCAACCACTTGAAATCGAATTCTAAACACACTTGTTATTTTTTCTCCAACCGGCATTGTCGACGCCGATGTGAGCTATTATATTTTATATAACACGACAACTTTTTTTCCCACCTCCAACTCAGGCACAGCACGCGTCTCTCATCACCGAGGGCGATATTTACTAGCAGTACCTGTAGCAACCTCACAACCTGAACAATTATTTTAACATCACACGAACCATGTACCTTCTTTTGATCTGACACTAATTTTCGTTCGCATTTGTTATTAATTTCAGATTTTTCGTCGACACGTTTTTGTTTTAGGGTTCTTTTTCAAAACATTGCCTCGGCACGGCAACCACTTCAATTTCGCCTATCATCCATCCATTTATTCCTATAGCTATACGTTCCATCGACACAAACAATTTTCAGTTGGAAAATTGAACAATACCATCCCAGCTATTCAGCTAACAACAACCCACATTAGTCCGAAGCTCTCCAGCAGTTTGGTATTAGATTTTTCCCAACTTTCAGCTCGTCAGCTATCGTCAGACATCGCCCGCTCGTGTTTGTGTGCCATATCATGAACGACCAGGCAAACCGACTATATTTAGCATGTTCTATTTAAGCGTGCATTTTGAAATGATTTTTCCAGAACGATGCAAACAATGCGAAAACGTTGCACCATGCAGTCCCTCGTGGATGACAGCTATAGCTGTTTTCATGTTTCATTAGTTTAGTTGAGTTTTTTTTTATTTCGAATGAAATTTCGAATGTGTTTGCATTGCACCCACACGATGCAGCCAACAAGGACGACGACGACGACGATGACGGCTGTATGAAACACTGATCTAATAGCGTGAGACACTTTATGGGAAATAAGTTTTTTAAACCCCGCTCGGTCGAAGAGCAGTGCCCACCGCGAGTGTGGTAATGTCCTCGGGGGATTAGTTGCAGTTTTCAGTTGGATGCTCCTATGAAGGAGGGGATTCGATGTTGTGGTGTACAATGTAGATTTTGGTGGAGCTTAGGGCCGTAATGACCGTCAAATGACTATATTTTGTTTGCTCGCTTGCGACAGGGTTGGAGAGATTGTTTTTCCATGTTGTGTTTTGTTAAGAGGATAATATTATTTAGTAACCATTGCATTTGTTTTTCGTCAAATACATTGAACTCTCAAGTCATTTTTTTGTTTTGTTAAAAGACGGTTC
Source organism: Aedes japonicus (assembly GCA_034211315.2). NCBI lineage: Eukaryota > Metazoa > Arthropoda > Insecta > Diptera > Culicidae > Aedes > Aedes japonicus. Next base: position 787,228 of record JASCZW010000734.1, read on the forward strand.
TGTAGATCAAGTTGGAATGATGAAAATCCCAACCTTACAATTCAACAAAGGCTATCTTACAATGAAGTTCGATAGAAAATAAAGCACAAAAAAACTGAAAACAGTGTTTAGGGAATCACGAAAATAGTTTGTAGCAAAAAATAATAGTTTGTAACAGAGGCTGGATAGTCAAGAAGAAAATAAATCTAGTGTTTGGCTCAGGAAGAGCCAACACAGCGGACCTAAGCTTCATCCCAAGCATAATGCATCACAGTGAACAATCGAGAGGTTGTTATTCTGTCAAAATAACATAGCTAAACAACACAAAACAAGAATCTACTACCGAAAAGCACAAGAATGTATTGCAAGGTTCAAGATACTTGGGACCAATCGGGGTGCAAAACAAAGAACCAATTTTAAACCGCTAGTTTCCTAATAATTGTTGCAATCTTAATCTCAGCCTTTTTTCAATTTCAAGTCGAAGTAAGAGTTAACAACTAAATAACCTGTGATCTTAATTCGTTATCTCGCTTAACTGTCATAATAGCATATTAGCGTTAAATCTGAGAGGGTGGATGTATCAATTTCTTTTACAATTTTTCCAAATTCTGACATGCCGCCCACTTGCATGTTAGGCAGTGGGAATTTCTTTCGTGATTTGGAATCGGTGGATTGGGAATTTATAGTTAGGTTATTACAGGATGCAAAGGGACTGCTTAGGGAAGCATACATTGAGAGTAGCTGAGCGGAAGAGATACAGAGAAATGAGGTTTCAGATGATTTGTTTATAAATCAAACCAGTAACTAACCTTCAAACAAGGGTGACAGTAAAAGTATAGACCAGTAACATTTCAAGATTAGGGGGCTATTAAGTATAACAGCCGACTGAGTTAATCAGATATAGCTTGAATGGGCTTCAGCCTAGATCGAAGTAAACCGCGCTAGAAATCTGACGTGTTGATTTTTCAGCTGCATTTTTTCCTCGAATTGAAAATAGTTTAATATTGTATTTTACCAGTTAAAAATGTGTTGTTAATGTGTTTTAAGTCGACTAGTCGGTAGTGAGTGAGGTTTTGCAGCCGAAAATTTCAGTTGTCACTGAGCGAATACAACTCTACCGGAAGGAAGTATGAAAATCGAAGGATCGCCGCCTCGAAGTGAAAATGTGCGAGGGTGTGTCACCGGCCGCCTGGAAGGCTATCTGGTTTTCATCGTTGGACGAAACTGTAAACGCTACCAGCGGACGAAGTTGCTGCTGTTTTCGAGCGTGCAAGCAGAAGAGCAGAAGAAGATCCCACGTGTCTTTCGGAAAACAGCGCTAGGAAACCTGGACACCATGATTAGCTAACGACTGTCTGTATTTTCGCTTGTTCCGCACCCTTCCAATTATGTTGTTGTAGTTGCCGGTATCCTTCCACAAGGCGCGCGGTTTTCCGGCAAAGTTTAAAAAATTTAAATATGTCATCTCGAGGTCAATTGAGCACGTTCCGGCGACGGAGAAGATAAAGAAGAGAAGGCACGCGTTTGACGTCGTCGTAATTCCGAGGACAGTGGGAGCTTAGTGACCCCCCACCCACACTCTCTTTGTTCGACAAAGTGTGAAGGAGCTCATGCTGTAAGGACGAGATTCGCTGCTTCCAGCAAGACGATGAATGCCCCAGTGAATTTTAACGAGGCCGGATACCTTGGTGGAAGCAGAACACTAACCAGTCAGACCCCGCAAAGGATTTTTAGACAACTGAGAGGTGGTAAGTGCTCTCAAAACGCGGAGCGAAACAGGTAATTGTTATCCATTTTGTCCCTATATCACTTTATTATGAACCTACATTATACATAATGTAATCTTAATATGATCACATCACTTATCAAGGTGAATCCTGATCCATCGAGCCCTACCCTAGTAACATAGAAAACCCTCCTGTGACCTTTGTGGGGATGCAGAGGTAAACACGGTCCCTAAATAGCAAAGGTCACACTAACTTTCCTTCCCTATTCCCACCTGATTGCAAGGACGTGGCCGGCGCCGTTATTGATTATTAAAGAAATTGAATCACTGAAACGTGTACAGTGAGAATGGTCGGTTACTCCCAGCCCCATTCAATTGATTCATTGTGCAATTTCACTGATTCTGATCAATCACGGAGTAGCAACCATCTATACGTGCAGTCAGTCAAGCTAAGCTATAGCTTGAATGGGCTTCAGCCAAATAAACAATTGAATACTTAATATTGTTCTTTCCTTGTATTCTCTCATACGCGGGGTAACGATCTGTGATGATGTTGTTTTTGAGAAGGAAATAATTTCTCATCACCATGAGGCTCTAGGAGTAGACAGCATTTTTTTTTGCTAGAACAAAGTTGTGAAGAGAAAGTATTGATAGTTCCGTTAGCTCACGGCAGGCTGTAAAAATTGAATAGAAGTAGTTTGAAATTGAGCGGAGGGCATTGTGAGGTAGTATTCCGAAACAAACAATTGAATATTAGAGTTAATAAATTGTTCTCACTATTCTCATTCAATGCTCCTTTCAGCCAATAGTGTCTAACACATAGATATAATCAACCACCGACAGCCCGCAACAATAAATCTTAGTATCTTTTCAGAGAAATGGCTAAGCTCTTCAAACATCCGGAGGATTACAAGGATTCTACTTATATATTTGTTCTTAATTTTGTTTCTTTTCAGGAAACAAATAATTTATTTCAATCGAATTTTGAAGACAATACCCAATATCCTGTTTTATTTTTTTTTTGTTTTTCGTTATTCTTGTCTCTTTTCAGTCACAGCGTATCGGCAACCAAAACGACCCCTGCTGCTAACCTTCCCCCAAATATCCCACATTCCAGTGATTTCTAGTGGAAGTGAAGAGGATTTCTCTGCTTCCTTCAAAGCAAGTATCACGTGAACACGTTCCTTCCCATTCCCTACTTGACCAGCATTCGGGCATGGCCAGCGCCGGTATTGCTTTATAATGGGTCACCAGTGTTTACATATTGAGGATGTATGTTAGTTCCAAACATCATCTGTTGGTTCTTTGTGTAAGTACAGCTGATCTGGCAATAACGAACACACATAAAAAGCAACATTAAATTTTCTGCGTTATCTGATGCACATAAAGGGAATGCTAGATTTGGCAGAAAATAATGGGATATTTTTTGTAAATATAATCCAGATAACGCCTGAATCTAGCCTTTTGTATGAGAGACTGCAACCATTGCTGCATGGCGCATGAAATATTGCAAGCAATTTCATTATTTACGCCTCCTTTGGCTTGGAATTAATCAAGGGAAATATTTACGCGTTTGTTAGAATTCATTATTTTTTTCTGTGAAGTAGCATCCGTGGGCGATCAAGCATGCTCATGCTCAATCTAGCGTTTCATATATGCACACTAGGTATAGCAGAAAACTATTCGATATGTTTGACTGCTAAATTTTAATCTGTTTCGTTATAACTGTTCAGAAATGATGATGTTTGTCTGAGAAGGAAATAATTTCTCATCACCATGAGGCTCTAGGAGTGGACAGCATTTTTTTGCTAGAACAAAGTTATGAAAAGAAAGTATTGATAGTTCCGTTAGCGTACGGCAGGTTGTGAAAATTGAATAGAAGTAGTTTTTGAAATTGAGCGGAGGGCATTGTGAGGTAGTATTTCGAAACAAACACACAATCCTTTGCCAAGCATCCCCATGCGGAGTAGGTCAACGCAGGATGGTTGTCACTAGAGGCGGTGGTCAAGAGGTGAATTGCTAGGTGTTCCGAATTACTCAGGTTTATCAAATTCCACTCCAATATTGACAAGAATCAGACCGCATGCCGAATACAAATCCTCCATATGTCGAAGTTTCTTTGTGGAACTGGTGAAGCAGCTTCAGAAACGGTTTGATCTCGACGATGCAGTATTGAAGGCTGCTGCAATGTTAAACCCAAGAAACTTTGTCAATCTTTCCAGCATCAGCGTGGTTTTGGAAACTTTTTCCGGATTGCTATGAAGGAGATTCACAAACAGTGGAGCACAAGTTTCATAGATACAAGGTGTAGTACTTGGAACCAATCTGGTTTCAAAACGGAGAACCAATTTTAAATCATTGGTTTCCTATTGATTGTTGTAATCTTAATCCCAGCCTTCGTTCAATTTCAAGTCAAAGTAAGAGTAACCAACTAAATTTTATGTGATCTTATGGAGTTATCTCACTTAAAAGTTCTGGAAATTTATGCCGAATCTAGC
>JASCZW010000735.1:0-77500 GCA_034211315.2 Aedes japonicus
CATTTAGAATCCGGAATAATAAAATCATCTGTATCTCGGTTACGGATTGACGTACAAATTGGTTTAATACATCAACACAAATGTAATCCACTGTGCTTTAAGAAAAAATATAAAAAATATAAAAACAAATCATTTCTGTTCGTTTATATTGGAAATTTGCGGTTTCTTCTTATTCCTAACATCAAACGCTGCACACCTTTGGAGTCAATTTCCTTGGCACATTTGTACCACATTTTGGTCATCTGAGTCGCGTTTCGAGCCGTTTTTCCACTTTTCTTAATCTTCCGCTTCAATATTGCCCAACATCTCTGGAGGGGCGGGAACTGCGGGCAGTTGGGTGGATTTATGTTTTTATAGATGAAATCTACGTTATTATCGCGGTACCATTGGATGACTTTCCGGCTGTAGTGGCAACTCGGCAAATCTAACTTCACGGGACTTTTATGGGCTTTAATGAACCCAGTCGCGTCTGCAACTTCAACATCATCACTTGCGTTACCCGACGTATCCTGCCATCAAGTCGTCTCGGCCTGCGGTCGGAAATGGCGAGGGGTATTCCAAAGGGCATTAGTAGGCAAGTACATTAATTCAACAACTCATCCGCTACCTGATAGTTCCCTGGTTTCTAGCAAATCACCCGGTGAAGTTAGTAACAGTATGTGCACACGCCATTGCAGTCGTATGGATTCTGTCTTCGTCGTTTACTACCAAAACGTGAGAGAACTACGCACGAAGACTTCTCAACTCCGTTTAATACTGTCATCCTGCGATTACGACGTCCTGATTCTAACTGAAACTTGACTTCGAGCGGATAATCAGGACTGTGAGCTGTCTACGAGTTATCGTATCTTCCTCTGCGATCGTAATCAATCCACCAGTCAGCTCTCCAGGGTTGGTGGCGTACTTATTGCGGTAAAGTTTAACCATATATGCAAACTGTCACGCTTGAGAATTGCGACCAAATGGGGCAAGTAACAGTGTGCATTAACCTGGAACACCGGTCGCTATTCATCACCGGAATCTATTTCCGTCCTCTCTCCAGCCCGGATTTATACAAGTCTCACACCGATGCTCTACAAACCATCATTGAAAGATCTTCGTCTCGCGATATCATCCTGGCACTGCCGACTACAATCTCCTGTTTTTGAACTGGACTTCGACGAGGATGTGAATGGTTATTTACCATTGAATGCGTCTATGGAGCAGGAACTGGCACTAACGGAACCGATGCTCACCAGCGGACTAGTCCAAGTTAATTCACTTGTAAATTCAAATAGAAGACTCTTGGACTTAGCCTTTACCACCGAACCGGATGCTATCAACCTACTTGAGCCTTCTGTTCCTCTCTTGAACATCGAGCAGCATCACAATCCGTTCGTCTTGAAACTAGACGCTCACTGAAATTCACCCATTATACCCGATTATGATTTGTATGCACCATGAATAATGTACTGGCTACTAGTAATTGGCAACATACTTTAGAGGGTCCATTCACTTTATAACATTCCAAAACATCTTTGGCGTAGTGACAAGATGCCTAATCAGGTCAGAATAGTAAGAAAGCGTCATTGCTTGACCACAGCTGCATATTGCCTGCCAAACCAAGTATTTTTTGGAAGACTTGATCTTTTTCTTTATCCTGAAATGCTTCTCTGCGCCGTTCTGTTGCATGACAATATAGTAAGACATTTTTGGAACATGCTTAAAGTCTTTCAGCACATAAATTTCATCGTCCATTTTTGGAAAGGAAAAATTTGTCAAATACTCGTGATACAACTTGCAAGCCCGGGTTTTAGCCGCCACATTATGTTCATCATTACGGTTCGGAACAGTTTTCATCTTGTACGACTTCATACCTTGCCGGTGCTTGGAAATATTTATGGAAGTTGGGGACATTTTTATTCTAATCACAGTACGTACCGAAAGACCTGGTCTGTTGTCAAAAGTGTATTGACATTTAAGAACGTTATGGACAGTGCTGGCAAGTTTTCTCACTGACAGATCCAGATTTTCAATGCGACCACACATAATTGCTTTTCGAACATGCTCTTCTTTCAACGCCATCCTTGATCTGAAAGCTATCACCAAAGTATCACCAAAATTTGTGTCACCAAAAATTTTACTCAATTACCAGACGTACGTTCATCAGTCAGTGAAATATTTCACGCATTGATGGAGTATTTCCAGAGATATACGTATTTAGGCGTGTCCAGATTTAGTCACGAACAAGCCTTAAAATCATCACATATACACGCTTCCAATCAAATGTTCGTGGATAGATTATGTTTGATACTTTTGTTTGTGTTCAATTGCTAGGGTAGAATGTTTGATAATTGAACTGATACGCAGAAAAATTGTCAACCGATTGATGTAAGCATCTTGAAAATCTATCGAGCATTAATTAAGTTAGTAGCGTTTTATTTGTAACGATTCTTGGTGACGGCTGCTATTTTCAGATTTTCATTTGACACCCTAACCTGGCAGTGTGAACCAATCAGAGTGTGGCGCAAATATGATGTCTTATTTGACCAATTTACAGTGGGTCAGAGAGGAGATTTTATCTTTTAAAATAAGATTTCAGAAATTTTAGAACGGCGCACCTATATAGGAATACAAAAGAGAGTCCCACGTCAAAACAGTTCCCTAACCTCACTAAATACCAGATTAGCTAGCCATCATCACTTGCCACCCTGGAAGCACTACTTCTCCACTGCTGGCCGTAATAACAAGCCACGATCTGGCCGTCATTATTTGTACACCATCAGCATTATGATTATGTTGATTGAAATAATAGTTGTTTTGCAATCGACAAATGTCAAGCAAGCTCGTCTCAAACAAACAGCCAACCAACGTTCCATTAGACCAAATTTCCCATATCTCACTCGACCATACCGGTCTCTTGATTTTCACCAGTGATTCTCACTTGACCTTCTATTGTTTTTCTCCACCATCGTCGATGCTGTTTTTACACGATCTGCACTGATCTAACATAACTAGCCACGATGCAAATGTGTAGTCAAATGTCCTACATCTTCGCCAAAACCCCCGAATCGAAACAAGTGACCTCTCGCGATGCTTACATTTGGCTTCTTTGTACATTGGAACACCTCCCTCGACGCCCCCGCACTGCTTCACTGCAATCACGAGGAAAAGAGAGGGGAATGTAATTTCATTGAAGAATCGACATGTAGTCGCCTTTTACGTTCACCCCGTTATTACGGGGCTCGACGGAGGATTGTAATTTTGCAATTGTTGTTTGTATTCGCGCCGTTTCTGTTGCCGACCGACCGACCGAAGGTGTGATTTGTGCGGTACGAGTGAAGCCAGATCGTGAATAACTCAATGCCGCGGAAATTCCAAAACAAAACATGAAAAATGGACGTCCCCCTCCGAATGGTGAATCGTCTTCGTGGAGGAATTTTGCAGCGTGTGGAATAGATTGTTTTCACCTTTCGGAGACGCGATTTGCGAGGAGTGCCAATTGAAGTGGCTTCAAAACTAACGATAATTCTTCAAAACGTCTTGGTTGAATGCTCTTTAGTGGGTTAGCGTTTTGGTTTTTGGAGCTTATTCCAAAATAAGAAGCCCAGATCTACCGATCACCTGTTCTGGAAAATAAAGTAACGAAATATCAGAGCTGAATTTCAAAAGATCATCAGAAATTTTAAGTGATTTGTGCATTTTTTTCCCAGGAGCTAGTCTCTTACTAAGCAACGCGAAGCCTTCAACTGATGCAATGTTGCGGTTAGTCTATCTTCGGCCAACCGAAATCAATACACATTTCACAATTCTATCAACATTCATTACCCTCCCTAGTTGATGAAAACCATCCACCGATCGTAAGTTCTTCGGATTTATTACACATTTCTTTCGATACATTTGACATCGACCTGTCGGTGGTGAGCGCAGAAGCCCATAAAGGGTAGCTCCAGCAGTAGATTGCGTACAAATACGAAAGCCACTTACCACGGAGGGGAACATTACCGGTACTTGTCGCCGTCGTCAAGCGCAAGACACACCGAACCGACGACAAAAACAAGAGCAAGGCAGAACCACCGAGCAGAGATCATAATTTTGCTCACCTGACCATAAAGCCGCTGAATTTGTCATCATCATCATCATTTTCGCTTAAACTATTTCTACACCGACCGACTCGACTTTGGGCCTTTTGCGCACTGTTACTATACATATTTGCGTTACAATGCGGTTCTAGTCGACGGCTCCTCGGGGCAGCTGGGACGGGGAATCAGTCGATTACGTTTCGCACCTTGGTCGTCCCTCGGCGGCGGCGGTAGCGATGAGATGAGCCATAAGGCTTCCCAACTTTTTCTTCTTCTTCTTCTTCCTTCGCCTGCCTGTCGCGAAGCTTATCTCTGATCCTAATGCTTGATTTCCTACCTCTCAGCTGGAACAATTTGCCGGGAAAAACGCGCGCGCACGCCGCTGCTGCCGCTTCTTTCCAAAGGCAGGAAAACATGGTCCGTTGAGTTTACCACTCGCTGGAAAAATAGCGGCTCTTTCGAATGGCACCTTCTTCTGTGGATCACTCTGCGGAGGGGGGGGACATTTTCTTGGGGGGAGAAAAACGGCGTAGATTAAGTAGATCAGTGGATAGCAAGAGTACTTTATGGAAACAGATTTGTGGAGAGTTGCACAGCAACAAAAAGTACCTGTGCCGGTATTTCACCTTGTCGATAGAATGGATCGAAGTGGGGAAGCGGTTTCGGAGGAACAGGTCGAAGCTAGCCCAGAAGATGACGATAATTGCGATGTCATTTGTGCGATAGTTCTTCACCACGCCGAACGAAGGAACGAACGAACGAATGAATGAATGAGTAATCATAGTTCGCTGTACTTTATGCTGTGATGCTTTTCTTCCCGTAGGATCACAGTTCTGCTGCTGAGTAAAAACACGGGATATGATGCAAGACAAAGAAAGAAATAACGAGAGAGAGAGGAGTGGCGTCGCGTGGGCTGCCTCGGTGACTGAAGGGTTATTGTCGTTCGTCGTTCGTTGGCTGGAGGAGTCTGTCGAAGGAAAAGGCTTGTCCGCTCAGCCGGTTGCCATACAGAAGAAGTTAAATCTAGCTGATCCGCTTGTTTGCGGCACTATTATTTCCGCTTCCTCCTGCTCTGGACGAACGATTTTCAAACGATGAGCGTGTTGCAGCGGATTCTCGGAACTAAATCAGATGTAATGGACTGATATCACGATCATAAAAAAAAATGTTTCGGAAAGTTGTGGTCGTTTCATTGTCATGTGGTAAGTTAGCGATTAGCTTATTGAAGTTCTCGAAAATATTAATAATATTCGTCAATTTCAAGCCATGATAACCATGGTTTCCATGTTGAATGATTTACGTATAAAAAATTATGTTCATAAATTCGGAGATTTGAAAATACAGATATGTCAAACACCTTCTTTCAAAACAGAGGTCAATTTAATGATACTTCAAATTGGGATTTTTATTTACTATCCTACAGGTTTTCCGAAGTAGACCTGTGCGCCGAACTATCTTGAATCGGCGGCGGCGTGTAAGGTATTTTCAAACGGCGGCGGTGGTGCATCCTACGCCACGCCGTGGTCGTTCTTGGCGGCGGCGGCGGCGGCGGCGGCGTGGATCAGCGCGGGCATAAATTATCCCCTCAACATTTCCTCATGCTTATCTTTTTAAGCTGTTTGGCTTTCACGTGAAATGTTAGGACTAAAAGATCACTCCAAGTCTTATATTTTGATTGAAAGCCCGAAAATCCATAGTGATATAAAACTCAGGTCGATGAATTGACGTGTAACAGTGTGTGTACAAATATATGGGACTTAACATTATAGAATTTGTTCATCACAAGTCGATGTGGAGATCGGCTTATGTCTTTATTAATAAATTTTTACAATTTCCGTATATATAAGTAATTACCAAAAAGAATAAAATTGTAATTATTATGCAAATATATATTTCTAAGTGGGACACCCTTACGCTGCACTGGCTGGCTTGACGTGCCGCAAGAGATCAGTAGGGATTCTTTGTCCAGAATCTAAGGGTTCAGTTTTTAGTATGATGTATGATGTATGCTATGTACTACCACCCATTGTAGCACGGAAACTAATTCCGACAGCAATGGGCTCTCCTCTCCGTTAGATTTGATCAAGCTTTAATAACCACTGATTGTCCTAATCATGCCATTGTACGAAGGGCCAAAAAAAGGTTGGGTGGATCACTTATACGTATCCACAGGGATATAAACAATCTCCTTCCAACAACAAGATTGAACAATTGATCAAAATAGCAAGTCATAAGGATGCCTCAATGGGTGGGGAGAATAGCCCGCCCTCTATTCACAAACTGATAGTAATAAGGAGTTCGCATTGCCACTCTCCCCATCTAGAGTGCTTCAATCGGGTGCCCTGATGGTTGATCCCCAAAAAATCTAAAAATCTAAAAATCTAAAAATCTCAAAATCTAAAAATTTCAAAATCTCAAAATCTCAAAATTTAGAAATCTAAAGATGTAAAAATTTAAAAATCTAAAAATCTTAGAAGCTAAAATTTTAAAACCTTAAAATCTATAAATTTAAAAATCTAAAAATCTAAAATTCTAAAAACCTAGAAATCTAAATATCTACAAATCTAAAAATGTAAAAATCTTCAAATCTTCAATTCTAAAAATCCAAAAATCTAAAAATCTAAAAATCTTAAAATCTAAAAATCTGAAAATCTAAAAATCCAAAAAAACCTTAAATCTTAAAATCTTAAAATCTTAAAATCTTGAAATCTTAAAATTTTAAAATCTTAAAATCTTAAATTCTAAATATCTAAAAATATCGAAATCTAAATATCTTAAAATCTAAAAATCTTAAAATCTTAAAATCTTAAAATCTAAAAATCTTAACATCTTAAATCTAATATTTAAAAAATCTTAAATCTAAAAATCTTTTAATCTTCAATAATAAAATCAACGGTTCTAAAAATCTAATATTCTTAATATCTTAAAATCTAAAAATCTTAAGATCTAAAAATCAAAAAATCTAAAAATCTTAAAATCTAGAAATCTAAATATCTTAAAATCTTAACTCCTAATATCTTAAAATCTAAAAATCTAAAAATGTATATATCTAGAAATCTAAAAATCTATAAATCTTAAAATCTATAAAGTTCAAAAATCTAAAAATCTAAAAACCTAAAAAATTTATAACCTATAAATTTGGATTTTTAATCCAAAAATCTAGAGATCTGAAAATCTAAATATCTAAAAATCATAAGATCTAAGAATTTAAAAATCTAAAGATCTAAAAAAAAAATTTATAACCTATAAATTTGGATTTTTAATCCAAAAATCTAGAGATCTGAAAATCTAAATATCTAAAAATCATAAGATCTAAGAATTTAAAAATCTAAAAACCTAAAAAAAAATTTATTACCTATAAATTTGGATTTTTAATCCAAAAATCTAGAGATCTGAAAATCTAAAAATCTAAAAATCATAAGATCAAAGAATTTAAAAATCTAAAAATCTATAAATCTAAAAATCTAAAAAAATCTTCATATGTAAAAATCTACGAATCTACGAATTTGAAAATCTGGAAATCTTAAAATCTAAAAATATAAAAATCTAATTATCTAAAAATCCAAAAAATTTGAATTTGAGAATTTGAAAATCAAAAATCTTGGTATCTAAAAATCTTGAAATCTAAAATTTAATAAAACCTTAAAATCTTAATATCTTAAAATCTAAAAATTAAAAAACCTAAAAATCTTTTTTTTTATGTTGAAACTAAACTACAATCTTCTATTTACACTCTGTGAATCTTTTGGCAAAATATGAGTACAATCGGTTAAAAAAAAACTCTGAAAATAATAGAAGATAATCCGCCAAAGCCTTTTTTTCCTCTCTTAAAACCTGCGAGTGGAAAATAAAAACATATATTAAAAAAATCTATGACCATAAAATTTAAGAAACTTAAAGTATCAAAACCTTAATATGAAACAATAAAAAAAATGTAAACTGCTTAAAATTTTATATCTGCAGGAGCTTAAAGACTCAAAGATAAATCAAATATAAGAAAGTTCTAATTACGAGCAGTGAAATATATTTCCAGCCCTGAAAACCCTACCATACAAAATTTCCGTCGATCAGTTTTGTGGTTTCCGAGTCTATAAGGTTCCGACAGACAGACAGACAGACAGACAGACAGACAGACAGACAGACAGACAGACAGACAGACAGACAGACAGATGACAGACAGACAGACAGACAGACAGACAGACAGACAGACAGACAGACAGACAGACAGACAGACAGACAGACAGACAGACAGACAGACAGACAGACAGACAGACAGACAGACAGACAGACAGACAGACAGACAGACAGACAGACAGACAGACAGACAGACAGACAGACAGACAGACAGACAGACAGACAGACAGACAGACAGACAGACAGACAGACAGACAGACAGACAGACAGGACAGACAGACAGACAGACAGACAGACAGACAGACAGACAGACAGACAGACAGACAGACAGACAGACAGACAGACAGACAGACAGACAGACAGACAGGCAGACAGACAGACAGACAGACAGACAGACAGACAGACAGACAGACAGACAGACAGACAGACAGACAGACAGACAGACAGACAGACAGACAGACAGACAGACAGACAGACAGACAGACAGACAGACAGACAGACAGACAGACAGACAGACAGACAGACAGACAGACAGACAGACAGACAGACAGACAGACAGACAGACAGACAGACAGACAGACAGACAGACAGACAGACAGACAGACAGACAGACAGACAGACAGACAGACAGACAGACAGACAGACAGACAGACAGACAGACAGACAGACAGACAGACAGACAGACAGACAGACAGACGAGGACAGACAGACAGACAGACAGACAGACAGACAGACAGACAGACAGGACAGACAGACAGACAGACAGACGACAGACAGACAGACAGACAGGACAGACAGACAGACAGACAGACAGACAGACAGACAGACAGACAGACAGACAGACAGACAGACAGACAGACAGACAGACAGACAGACAGACAGACAGACAGACAGACAGACAGACAGACAGACAGACAGACAGACAGACAGACAGACAGACAGACAGACAGACAGACAGACAGACAGACAGACAGACAGACAGACAGACAGACAGACAGACAGACAGACAGACAGACAGACAGACAGACAGACAGACAGACAGACAGACAGACAGACAGACAGACAGACAGACAAATTTTTCACAGTTATTATAGGACTCAAAAGGCTTCCAAAAATCATTAGGGAGCGAATATTTTTTTCTTCCATATGTCCGTGTCCCAGGCTAGTGTTCATATTTTTGTTGTATTTGGTAAAATGGCGTCGAATCAAGTGGAAGTGCGCAAACGCATTTTATAAGAACGGCAGCAATTGAATTTGTTTTATCTTTCTGTGTGAAATGTGGCTCACAAAGATGGAAATTCACAATTATCTGAGCAAAACGGCAAGAAAAGGCATGCACTAAGGGTACTAACGTGGCCAATAAGAAGAAGACCATCATTCTCTGATTCGTGATTTGTGTTTTCTATCGAAAGTTCACTATTCAATGAAGAAAACCACAGAATATTAAATCTCAAAACTTTATACTTACCGAGGTAGAGTTACCAATTTTTTTGAAAATCAATAATAAATTCAAAACTACTTCTCTCGAAATTGAGAGCACTTTTTTTTGTTCGTAGTGGCTTCGAAACAGTTATGTTGTAATTTTTTAAATGATGTATCGTGTGGTTATACGTTATCATAGAAAGTATAAAATATTGAAGAATAATTCAATTTTATTTAAAATATTGATGAATCGATTCAATGATGTGCATGAAGCAAAATTGATTGGTAAATGACTGGACAATGCATACCATTGGTTACCCTCTTGTCCAGTGACTCCTATCCCTAACTCCCCGTGGTGTCGACTGGGGTATGAATAACCATAGGAAAGATCGGGTAACCAACCCCGGTGGGACCTTGGTCATATGCTGGCAGGGAAGGGATGGCTGCCCACTTCAAAGGGTGCAGTCTATCTGAGAGTCTGTTTTCCATGTTAGGGGCGGCTCAAACAGCGTCTGTTCTCCATGTTAGGAGCGGCCGATAATAGTCCTTGTGCCAGCGTGGGAATCTAAACAGTGCTGTGCACGATGGACCCCCGGAGAAGGGGGTTGGGGAAGGCGCCCTTAAAAAATCAATGTTACAAATAATACAGAAGTTAATACGGACCGGAACAATCGGCAAAGACCTAGGTGACGAATTAAGGACTACGATTGGAAACTCGGAACATGAAACTGCAAATCGTGTTGCTTCCCTGGCTGCGATAGAAAATCTAGGATGAACTTCAACCACGTAACTTCGAAGTCGTAGCACTGCCGGAGGTTTGCTGGACAGGACAGAAGGTATGGAAAAGTGGGCATCGAGCGGCTACTTTCTACCAGAGCTGTGGTACCACAGACGAGCTTGGCACCGGCTTTGTAGTGCTAGGCAAAATGTGTCAACGCGTGATTGGATGGTTTCCGATCAACGCTAGAATGTGCAAGCTGAGGATCAAGGGTCGATTCTTCAACTACAGCATCATCAACGTACACTGTCCACACGACGGGAGACCCGATGACGAAAAACAATCGTTCTACGCGCAGCTAGAGCAAGTGTATGATGGCTGCCCGCAGCGGGACGTAAAAGTTCTTATTGGTGACATGACCGCTCAGACCGGTAATAGGGCCTAACAGCCTGCATACCGTATCGAACCATAATGGCCAACAATGCGTGAACTTATCGGCCTCCCGTGGTTTAGTAGTTCGAAGTACCTTCTTCCCCCGTAAAGACATCCACAAAGCCACTTGGAGATCACCTTACCAACGAGTTTAAAACCGCAAGTCCCTTTTCATCGCTGCGGTTTTCATCAATTGTTCCGGACCGTATTCTCTTGTTGACTTTCCGTTGTCATATTTTTTTTACGGGTTGGCTTGCAGGACCGATACTAGCTTCTTACTAGGGACTAGTACTTGCCTCCCCAGAAGCTACGGGTTCTGCATTGACATTTCCTCCAAATGCACTGCTAAATAGCTAGGTTGAAGCGCCAGTCCTCACCGGGTGGTTTTTTTTTTTCAATTTTACGTATGTCATAGTATTTACATGAAATACGTCTCTAAAAAAATGTCTTCATTCCAAGTTGTTTGCCAATATTTGTCACTATTCATAAAACAAAACACTCTTATCCATTTGACAATATCTCTGAGTTTTTGGCTTTCAGTTGAGATCTAGTGGTCCCTAGTGGTCGGATTTGTAAACTATGACATCAAATGTGTTCCCTATAATAATAACAACTTCAAAAGTTTTTTTTCGTGGTGCAGTTCGAATGTGTTTCAGAGAAATGCAAAATGGACGCAGAAAGAAGAAAAATAAGTGTGCGCAATCATTTGGAAAACCCTTCACGGTCTAGGTCAAAACTTGCTAAAGTGTTGGGTTTTCTCCGAAATACCGCGTGGCGTGTTTTGAAAAAGTTCAGAGAAACTTTGTCGACGGATTGCAAGACTCAAAGCAAGCGTTGGGCGGGGCGGGTAACGTCAACCGTCAACTGGGGAACAAAGTCATCAAGAACATTAAGGTAAACCCCAACATCTTGGACCGTGATTTGGCTAAAAAGCTTCGTGCCACACGCAGTACCGTGCAACGGATTTGTCTCCGGGAAGGCTTCAAGACATACCGTGCCTGTTGACAACCAAATAGGGATCAAAAGCAGAATGTGGCCAGGATCCGTGCCAGAAAACTGTATGATTAGGTGTTGACAAAATTCAATGACTGTCTCCTCATGGATGATGAAACCTATGTCAAAGACGATTTCAAACAGTTACCGGAACAAAACTTTTACTTTGCTACGGCTGCCAAATTCAAGATACACAGATAAAAAGAAACACTGAGTTTTCTGCGTTATCTAATGCACATAAAGGGAATGCTAGATTTGGCAGAAAATAATGGGATATTTCATGTAAATTTAAGCCAGATAACGTCTGAATCAAGCCTGTTGTATGAAAGATTGCAAACAATATCGCTGTTTACGCTCCTTTGGCTTGGAATTACACGAGGGGATATTTTACGCGCTTGTTAAAATTAATTATTTTTTTCTGTGTAAATTTGCACGTTAACATATAATTTGGCAAGGTATCTGTCGCTGCGGTAGGAAGATCAAGGTTTTCATCACTGATAAGACATTTAATTCAGAGCTGTACAGCACGGAATGTCTTCAAAAGTGAATATTGCCATTCATTAGGTCCCACAATGAGCCTGTCATGTTATGGCTAGATTTTGCAAGCTGTCATTACAGCACAACAGTGCTACAGTGGTATGACACCAACGGGATTCAGTTTATACCGAAAGAACTCAACCCACCAAACTGTCCCCAGGTCAGACCGACTGAGAGATTTTGGGCTATTATGAAGAGGAAGCTGAAGGTGAATGGCAGTGTCGTAAAAAGCACCAACCAATTGAAAACCCAGTGGAATAAGATTGCAAAAACGATGGATCAGAATAATGTGCGCCCGTTGATGAAACGTATTCCGGGAAAAGCCCGTAAATTTCTTCGAAAACGAGTTGATTATTTTTTTAATGTTAAAACAGAATTCTTGTTTGTTAACGCATATCCAAAATATGCGCAATAGTCTTTGTTCCAATTCAAACTGGGCCACACCTTAGATTATAAAAATAATCTACACAGAAAAAAATAATTAATTTTACCAAGCGCGGAAAATTTCCCCTCGTGTAATTCCAAGCCAAAGGAGCGTAAACAACGATATTGTTTGCAATCTTTCATACAACAGGCTAGATTCAGGTGGCTTAAATTTACATGAAATATCCCATTATTTTCTGCCAAATCTAGCATTCCCTCTATGTGCATTAGATAACGCAGAAAATTCTGTGTTTCTTTTTATCTGTGTACGAGCATTGTTTCAAACTGTGTACAACGTTTTCAACAACATGAATTGATAGAAGCAAATAATTACAAAGTTTCCTTAAAATCGATTTGCAAAATTCGTATAATGCACCTATAAAGAACAATCAACTTCAACGTAAACCCAATCACTCGGGCACCCAGCCTGGGCACCCCAGATACCTGATGATGGACCTCACTTGTCTCCATGATTCGTGATCCAATATTTTCACGCCTCCATAAATGGCAACAAATAACGCCATTAGTTAAATCTACCACCGATTACCACTCAACCTGGCCACCACCCGCCACATCCCGCCATGTCGGTCGCCTTTACCGTCACCTCTGCCAAAACCGAAACCAATTCGTGGTTCAACTTTCCTGTGGCAGCAAATTCGACGGCCAAACACACTCTCACTTGACTCGACTTTACTCATGGCAGCGTCGTCTGCGGCAGTTCTTTTTTAGCTCCACTGGAGCTCTAATAAGCTTCACAAACTGCATTTGTGATCGCAGGCAGCCAAAAGATCGTGCCCCATCGCTTTGAAAGATGCAACCCCAAAGCCGAAGTGAGAGGAAAGTCTAGCTCAGTTGGCGTGAAATACTGTGGAACCATCGAAAATTGCATATGATGCACCGCCGCCTGCTAAGGATGAACAGTGAAAGGGCATTCCGACTTGGGATGACGAAAAAATAAAATCCAACCCAGTCGTTGATGATGGTGGGGACTAGCCATTACTGTTATTGTTATTGCCGTCGATTGTAGTGCACTGGAGCAGCAGCAGCAGCACGTTACCATTTCAGTTGGGTTCTATTGGTTCTAGTGATTTTCCTTCTCCTCCAGTCAGGGCCTAAATTTTTTTTTCCACTCCGTTGTCCCGATCCAGACGAGATTTTTTTTTGTTATTAAATTTTTATTTACTTTTGTTATTAGCAGAAAGTTTCCCTGCTGAATCACGTTTTCGTTGCACCAGTTGAGATATTGACTGTTGATAAGCGTCGGAAGACGGAGCCATCGTCATCGTCGCCCGTTCGAGAGGGTATCCTATTGACAACGAAGACGAAGACGACGACGACGACGACGACGATGAGAGGTGAAGAAATATAGCCGAATCGGTTTGGCAATTGCTCGAGACGGTCCGTAGACACAACTTCTGGAAGATTCGTGAGTCGGATCCATTCGGCCAGTTCAGTGAAGAGATCGAGTCTTGCCGGGGGAAAATGGGGAATACTGACTGTGACTGCTGGTGGAGGCCACGGACGGCGACCCACAGTGGGGTGTTTAGTTTTATTAGCTTTCTTTTTAATTGGAGTGGACATAAAGTAGGAAAGGTCATGCTTCCGCGAAAAGGCGTGAGAGTTTTTTCTTCTTCTTCTTGTGCTCCTGCAGTCTTGCATGGTGGAATGATTTCCTTCTCCTAGGTGCTTTGTTGTGAGAAGCACGATTTTCCGGGACCCGGTAAGATTGGGACTGCAATTAACAGATTTTGTGCTGTAAATTAGATCAGTTTGGAGCTTGGAATGTAATAAAGGATGGAAACAGAATCATTTAACTTTTTCACGAAAAAATGGATGAGAGAGTTGTATTTAAAACTGATTTGTGATGAACATATTAAGTGTTCAGAGCTACATCAGCATCCTCAGAATATTGCATTCTTGTATAAGAGATGCATTTGATTACTTAATAAATAAATACCAATTAACGATTTAATTTTAATTTTACTTCAACTTGACAGATGAAGAATAATCGGTTAATCGATTTAAATCCCTTTGCGATTGATCGAAAACTTTCGACAAGATGTCTGCCAAAGTTGAATTCCCGTCGGTCAGAAATAAGTCAGCTCGAGTAGCAGACTGAATCGATTGTTTTCCATCTGCCAAGTTTAAGAAAAAAATAAAATTAATTCGCGAATTGGGACACAGCCAAAATCAAATCTTGACAATATTAAATACCTGCGCATTCTATGCCCGTCGAACTGTCACTAGACGTGATTATCGAGTGAGCCAAATGGTGTATATAAATGTATGAAACCATGTTTCAAAGAACAATAGTAAAGTATTAATCACTTGCTGTAGTGAAAAAGGATTTTTTAGCTCGACCGTTTGTCAGAGTGATGTATAGAATACGAGAGATCCAACCCGCTCCAAACTTGACATGTTTTGCAATACGTTTATGATACATGTATAATACAAACAATTATAAATCATTCTACAAAGATGTTTTGTGTGTTACTTGCGCATTTTGTTCAGCAGCGAGTGTAAAATTTTCATGATTGGTGAGACAAATAAATGGCCTTTTCGACTATTGTAGCACTTTATTTTTTTTTTTGCAAAATCATAAAAGCTGGCTAAAAGAAAAAAAAAACTATTACGCCTGTAGTGTTGGGAATAGGTTAGTTGACAGTGGTTTGTTTACACTTCAATAGAGAACAACTATTGCAAGTTTTATCTAAGTAGTCGAACGCGTTCAAAAATAACGTCAACCAGAACTCGATAGAAGAAAACATGTTGTGCACAAACCGGTCCGGGTCCAAGATGGCTTAAGTGCTGAAAATGCCGAAAACAACAGATTGTTAAGTGTTCAAAATCTACAAAGAAACGCTGAGTGTGGAAAAAAAATCAGCGGACCTACGAAAAAACTGGAACCAGGGATGACCAGCAGTGAAGCAAGGTATTGAGGTGCGTTGAAGCTAATCCCGGTCTTTCGATCCGAGGTGTGGCCAGAAGGTACAACGGTAATTTTCAAACGGTGCGGAATATCTTTGCCAGGGACGGACACAAGGCGTAAAAATTCGATTTTAAGCAGCTTCCTGGTCAATGGCCCTAAAAGGGCCATTTTGGGTTCGAGCGAACAGCTACTAACACCGCCTCATTTCGTCATGAAGCTGGTTTACTTGACCATGGCTTCGGTTCGCTCGGGAACCTCGTGTTTAGCTAGCTCTCCCGGCAGCTTGATCGAGGGGCAGTTTGAATTTCCAGAGACGTCAGGGCCATCCGCCAATTGATTTAAGTCAGTCGGGCAGATACGCTTTCAATCCGCTCGGAAATTTCAATTATGAAGCTGTTCATAATGCTTATTGTTTTGAAGGAAACGACAGTATCGGGTTAAAATGCTTCAACACCCGGTAGATAAGGTGCTATACACGGCAAAAACAAAGTACCTAGAATTGCGTATTTTTAAACTTAAAGTTGAGTACTGTTGTTGAACTGGAGAGATGGGTAAATTTGATTCTGCACATTAGGTAAACATTATTCAATGGGTGAGTACTTCATTGACAACAAATTTTTGAGTAAAAGGAAGTCATTTGCATACTTTTATTATTTGAAGTATATTAGATTTAAAAACCAAAAAACAATAAATATGTTATGGTATTAAACTAGCCGTTATTGTTAAAAATTAAGAAACAACAAAATGAATAAAATTATCAAGTAAATTTATGTTTTAAGGCACTTTATTTTAAAAGTTGTATAACATTTACTAACTAACCGTGCGGAAAAGTTCTTTTCTTTGGTTTTTACGAGTTTTATTGCATTCGGTTAAATTTATCCTCCATAAACTTCTGTATACAGTTATTCAAATTTGAGTACTATGGCATATACTCAAATTTGGTTTCCCGCACCGAACTCCAGAGTTGGGTGAAATTAACTTAATTTTGGGGACTTTGTTTCTTCCGTGTACGTTTTCTTCTTCCGAGCCTTGCAGCTGGAACTGTTTGCCTTCCGAGATGGTGAAGTGAGAGTGCACCTTAAGAGCATATTCTGTTGATATGATCGACCAACTAGAAATCATTATCCTTATTGCGTTGTAGATGGTTGTGGCCTGTTTGGAAATTCATAGTCTATTATTTCCGATAAACGTCTAGGCCGAAATAGTGCTAATTGAACGATAGACCAGCATTGGGAAATAAATATGTAAGATAATTCTATTGTTAACTCTTTAGATAGCATTTGGTGGCCCTAAAAGGACCGTTTGGTTTTAATAATGATACGGCCCTAGTTGTATTTTCTACGATGGTTGAACCACATTACATTCCCAAAAAATTTGATTCCTATCGAATGATTGAAATTTAAAACAGCACAAGAGATATATTCAACCAAACAAACTCTTCAATAAGCAAACTGATTTGGTCGTACTGAAAAGGACGGATATAGTTGACGGGGGAGAAACATTTTTCACGGTTGAACTTGGGGTTTCTTCTTGGTATTCTTGGTTCAGCTCCTCGTCGGTGCGGGTGGCCATCTGCAGGTGACGTGGGCTGGTTATTGGCCCGTTGTTGTCACGGGTGGCATTTTTCCATCAACTAATAGGCTTCAGCAGCCTTTTTTTTCTCGCAGCGATGTTGACGGGAGCATCGGCCCAAACAGCCAACTGCACCAACTTCTCTGGATAACGAATGCTCACCAGTGCACCCTCCAGTATGGTCGCACGCCTACTGCGTTGCTACAACACATTTTGCTCTGCACAGAACTACGACTACCGTAAGACTGAATCAAATTTTCATTCAACGAAGTCAATGTGATACTAAGTGCATCAAAGGGGACGAACTTCAGTTATTAGGCCACAATAATTAGTTTTAATTAGTGCACGCTAGACGGATGATTTTCTTAACATAAATGTTCCTAATTTGTTAGCCACTGCCAGCAACTAATCCGGTATGCAGAACTAGGAACTAAAACGAACTAAACCACATAGTCGGTCATTGACGTGTCACAATTCGGCTCGAATTATCCCTTCTAAAATTTCGTTCGATCGTTGTTCAACGGTCTTTGCGATATACTCCGGGACGCGGCGTAATTGGACTAAAAACCGACAAAAAAAAAATTCAACAAAACAAACTCTTTAGTGATTAAACTGATTTGGTCGTCCTGAAAAGGACGGTTTATTGACGCGGGAGAAATAGTTTGCGATTCCCCTAGGGTTGTTTGTCTCGTCACTGGCGTCTCTCGTAGCGAGGTTAACAGGAGCATCGGCACCAACAGCCAACTGTGCCAACGCCTCTATGCACTCCCGCTTCACTTTACTCAATTTTGAGTACAATTGTATGCTATCTCTTTTTCTCTCACGGAAATGTTACTAAATTTTCGTAAGAAGCTGATCTAATCAAAAATTGAGTTGATCCACTGTTTAACGAAAATTGAGTAACACATCCTTGAGGGAAAAAGAGATAGCATACAATTGTACTCAAAAATTGAGGAGTCAGAAGCGGGAGTGTGGGCACCGACGGCTCGCCAGTGCACCATCCAGGGTGCTTGCTGCCGCTAACTGCGTGCGAACAGCCACTGCACAGCCCCACGACTGTTGTAAGACTGAGTCAAAATGTCAGCTAAGAGCTGGTATGTCATGGCGTCGGATGCTATTGCACAAAAGAAGGCGGTACCAACGAAGGCAAAGTGATACAAATTGCACCAAGGGGACGAACTTCTGTTAATGCGTCACAATAATTAGTTTGAATTAGTGCACGCTAGACGGATGATTTTCTCAACAGAAATATGCCTAATTTGCTTCCCACCAACAGCAACTAATCCGGTACGCATAACTTGAAACAATGGCGAACTCCACCACATGGTCACTGATGTGTTGCAGTTTGGCTCGAATTATCCCTTCTAGACTTTCGTTCGTTTGTTGTTCAACGTTCTATGTGGTATAATCGGGGACGCGACGTTTAAAGATTGCCATATTCAGCCGTGATGCGGTAATTGAATTAACAACAGCACAATAGAAAAATTCAACCCAACTCTTTAGTTAGTAAACTGATTTGTTGTCCTGATAAGGACGGATTTAATTGACGGGGTGAAATGTTTTCGATTCCACTTGGGCTTTCTTTCTTCGTTCGGCTCCTCGTTGTTGCGGATGGCCAGCTGCAAGTGACGTGGGATGAATCTGGTCTTGTTTTCACGGGCGGTGTTTTCTACAACGTGCTCGCCAAACACGTCTGTCGCATACGGATGCACAGCGAGAACTGATTATTGGTGTTCGGTCGTTCCACGTGTTCCATAATTGCTGGCAAGGTTACTGTGGCAGTATTAACCAATCAGAGCGTAGCGCAAATATGATGTCATTTTCGACCAATAGCTTTGTGCGTTCAGAAATTTGTGTGGGACGGGGAAAAGTTATTTTGAAGAAGAAGAAGACATTTGTTACTCGTTTCCTATGACCTTGCTAGGGAAACACATTTTTCAACCTGTTGATATGCAAATTTGTATGGGAGCAAAAGAAGGTCATTTTCAAATGAAAAATTGAACTACTTATACTAATTGAACTTCATTCAAATTTTTATGCAAAAAAATTGTGAGTCTTCTTGATAAAATGATGCTTGAATAAAGTCATTCTGTTCAGTCGAACGAGAGTTATAAGCGTTCAAAAACCTTTCACTTTTGCGTAACGCTCTCATTTTTCATAATTTTGAAACGGCGCCCGGTATAGAAAAGAAAAACGTAGTCCTACGTTAAAATTTTCAATCGTGACTGGGCGTGAGGATGTGCCGGGAAGATTCAAGTTCGTGTTTACAGCCAAGTTCGTGAAGAAGGCCATGATTTTACAAGCGATTTGCAGTTTCGTCACATCCTCGACGATGACATCCCAGGTTTACATCGAAGAAAGCCTGAAAAAGCACGGTTTGCTGTTCATCCGCAAACATAGGGGCAAGTCATCATTTGGCCCAATTTGGTCAGTTGCCATTACTCCAAAGAGGGTTTGGAGTGGTATGCTGCCAACGATTTTGTCCCCAAGCTAATGAATCATCTGAAGTACCCTGAGTTTCGACCAATCGAAAAATAATGGACAACTTCAAAGCAGCGACTTCGACGAAGTAGCGGGGCAGTCAAGGACATCCAGAAAATGCGGGCAAAACTAAAGAAATGCGCTGATTCCGTGTCCGTTTCCACTGGATGGGCGCGGGTGGGTCCTCATCAAGAGGATGGCTCGAGATTTCGTTTGGACTGGAAAAATGGTACCATCTAATGCTGTAACTTTGAAATTTTCATACAAGTAACGTTTGCATTAAAAAAATGGACAAAAATTGTCAATTTTTCATGGGTTTACCATCCTTACCACTTACCACCCGCACTGACAAAACTGTCCATGCAGCATCAATCATAGTAACCCATGAGTCAGCAGACACAATTTGACAGCTCTATCAGTCGAACCCTAACCGTGATGGCAAAAACAGTGAACCACTTCGTTCAGAAGTGTGCGCGTAGAAAGAACACCCCGCCGCGTTGAAATCGGACATCTTACGGCACTCTGTGTACGCCGGATACGCCCGTTCCGGCATCTACAACATCTTGGCACTAGATGGACCGAGGAAAAAGTGGCTACATCGCTGCGTGCGCTTGGCCGGTCAAACAGTGAAAAAATGGCAAACATACTTTTGCATATAAAAACAAATAAATGATACATTAAAAACATAAAATCGTTCCAAAAAAATGCATTCATGACCCATAAAACTCTGGTCAATATCCATAATAAAATGGATATGATCCATAAAATTTATCAATGTGATCCATAATTTATACAAAATTTAGCAATAAAATGTCAAAAATGTACCGTTATATATCTAGGGTATGATCAATGAAATTGTATGGATTACCCATAAACATATAGCGAATGTTCCGTAAAAGGTTCAATATCATTCCTTAAAGTTGTAATAAATAAAATCAATAATCCACAGAATGTAACATTTGTGCACTAAAATACGTGCACATGATTCATAAATTATTGAAAATGTTCCATAAATAAATTGTCTATGATCCATAAAACAATGAATAATAATCTATAAACACATATAAATGATCCGTAGCAAATTATTCTTATAGAAAATTTTCTCAACTACAATTTTTCCAAACATTGGTTTTCAGAAAAAAAAAAATCAAACAGCTCCTCAGTTAGACACACTATATTGTACAATGTGACATAGTAGCCACGATTTGTTATGCTGTACTTCAAGTGCTAGAAATATCAATGTTGCTTGCTGAGCAGTTGAGGATTGAAGAACTAAGGAAGTAGAAAGCGGTCGAGGTTTCCGATATCGTCTTCAATTTAACGACTGATTCAAGCATTTGCCCGGTATAATGCAAACGGAGGATGTTTTTTATAGTTAGGTCCGACGAGCGATAGCGAGTTGGACGGTAAGCGTTTGCCCGGCATAATTTTACAAAAAAAATCTTAAATAACAGTTTGATCAAGCCTTAAATTTGACATGTAGAGTAACTGTCCCCATATTAATCTCATTGTTCCTTTTTTCATCCTACGATGAATCAAACAATTGGGCAGTTGAAGGATCGCTTTCGTTTTCTAATAATGTTTGCTTACTTTTAATAACAACAACAAACATTACTAACGAATCCTGTCACCTGTTCATTGTTAGCCAAAATTTGAAAAATATATAAACCCAACGTTGTAATAATTCTGGTACTATTTATGGATCCTACATATTATTTTAAATGCCCAAAGTTTATTTCCTATGGGCCATATTTAGAGGCTTGTGGTTAATTTTTCAAAACTATCATAGATCATTGACGATTGGATCAATAATTTATGGCAAAAGGGTATATGCATCATAAGATTGGACAAATTTTCATTAACAAATTGAAAAATGCTCCCTAAAATTGCTCGTTAAATTCAACAAAATATAACCATAAAGTATATGAAATGTTCCATAGACATGTGAAAACAGCTCCATAGCTCCTAACATTAATGAACATATTCGGGTTATTTTATATATTTTATGGTTATATTTTGTTGAATTTAACGAGCAATACATTTCATTTTAGGGAGCGTTTTTCAATTTATTATTGAAAATCTATCCAATCTTATGATGCATTTATAGGGCTGCCAATAATTTATTGATCATGTGTATATATTTAAGTTCACAAACGTTACATTCTAAGGATCAATTTTACAACTTTAAGGAATGATATTGAACCTTTTATGGAACATTCGCTATATGTTTGTGGGTAATCCGTACAATTCTATTGATCATACCCTAGATGTATAACGGTACATTTTTGACATTTTATTGTTAAATTTTATATAAACTACGGATCACATTTATAAATGTTTTGGATCATATCCATTTTATTATGGATATTGACCAGAGTTTAATGGGTCATGAATACGTTTTTTATGGAATGAATTTCAATTTTTAATGGATCATTTCTTCAGTTTAAAGGTGCAACCTTAGGGCTGCCTGAAAAAATACCTGGCGAACATGAACATACATGTCAGGAAGCGGAAGTCACGTTCACTGGTTTGGGAGCTGCAGGTAATGCCGCAGCGGCATCGGCTGAAAAAGATGGTCAATTCGCTTTTCCCGGCAAATCGCGATGTTGCGACAACCACTTGTCAGTCACAGGGCGATTGTGTGACCGGCAATCCCTCGACATGGCTGAATGACAGCACTATAATTGGAGCAAAAGTCAAACCATGTAAACAGACAGAAAACCACATTTTTTGTAACTATAATTTAGAAGAAAAATTAGTAATCTCCATTTAATTCCAACTACCTTTGCTTATCTTCGACAGATACGCGTATTTCGTCTACAATGTGCATTCACATTTTTTGTATCGGAAAGCTACCCAGTTATTAAAAGTGGAATATCTAAATTTAAATTGTTAGCTTTAATATTAATTGCTGTACCTCAGTGCTAGTATTTTGGATTGTTATAAAATAACACTAGATACGTAAGTAATATTTTGAACTGATTCACGTAACTTGGCCTAATTCGATTCTTAACCTAGATTCATTATCGTACTGCAGTGGAATCGTAATTTATTATTCTAATACCGAAATGTAAGTGTAAGTGTGTACATGAAATTTCTAAATACTCAAATCTAAATAAATTTGTAGCTTTGAAGCTGTAAGTATCAGCTAGCAGAATTTCGGTGTTTGGTTTTAGTCACAAATCACAACACGCGACGTGGCGGTGGTGATGGACGACGAGACCTATCTCACCCTGGATGGCAACGACAGGCAGGGCACTTCGTATTTTACTTCCCCCACAAAGGAAGTGAGCTCCGATGTGAAGTTCATTTAACACACTAAGTTCCCCAAGAAGGTGCTGCTGAGGCTGCCGATCAGCGAGAAGGGGATGTCAAAGCTGCTCTTCTTTCGCTCCGGACTGGCCGTGAACGGGAAAATTTATGGTAAGAATGCCTGCCGGAAGATGCGTCGTTCATCAGGAAATACCATAAAGGCGAAGACGCGGTGTTCTGGCAGGATCTGACATCGGCCCACTATTTGAAGCGATCGTTGGAAGAGATGAAGTGGCTGAATATCGATGTGGTACTCAAGTCGGCGAGCCCGCCCAACGTGCCCAGCTGCATCCTATCGAGAATTTCTGGGCTAACCTGAAGCGTAAGATCTACTTCAACAATTTTGTTGTGAAAACTGAGGAATTGATAAATAAAACGAAGAGAGAACTTTAAGGCATGCCTATACGAATCTTTTCGTCTGTCATGGCGAATGTTACGGTCAAACTGCCGGAAGGCCGCTTGTAAGGGCGAAGATTTTTTTTTGAAAATAAGCTTTAATAATTACCTTCCAGGGGAAATTGTCGTAGCTTTTTTTCTATCACCATCCGAAAAAAGTCCAGTTTTTTAATGCAAACGTTAGGGAAGTGAAATCGTTGTGATCTAAACGGGATAACACAGCGCCAACCGAACTGATATGGTTCTCAAAGCTGCTTAAATCAGATTTCTTATCGGGAGGTAATTACATGGCGCCGATACTCAACTTCCTGAGTGGAGTTGTTATCTGTATCCATAACTGTTCGAGCAAAAGGTTTATAGGAGTAGAATCCAGGCAACTGTGAAGTCTTTTGAAAACTGCTGTCAAGACGCCACCACCACGAGATTTAGCGCTATTTATGCGATAACGATCATTCCAAAAAACTATGAACTGATCCCCAAATAGTTTAGCAGAATGGATTTAATCATTGAGCCAGATTTCGGTAAAAACTATCATGTCGAAGTTGGGCTCGATGGCAGCTAAGAAAAAGTTCTGATACCACGAACATTCTTATAATAAGCCAGTAGTCCAGAGCAAAACAGGCGTAAAATGGAGTAAGGAAAGTTCTTGATAAATTGAATTGAAATCAGATAAGTAAACTTGGCGATTGTTGAATGACGGAAAGGTAGCACCTAGTTTTGATAAGATATAAAAAACAACGCATAAAGAGGCTCGTTAAACAGGACTTTAATGTTTCTTGAAATTTTTCAGAAAGCTTGATTGTAAAAGCTAAAGGACGTGCGTTGCAAGTTTTTGAAATAGTAATTTAGTTTTCGTGGTTCTAGAAATTCGGAAACGAATGATAATTCCAAAATAAACCATTTTTAAATACGAAGTGAGTGAAAACTGTGTGGAGCTTAAAAAATACTTACACTTTGCACAGATGATTGCTGTACAGTCGGGTCTCTGATAGCACGGTGTTACTATCCATCTTTCCTTATTTCTTAGCTGTCTTGCAGGGTAGCCCTAAGTTTGCACTTCTAAAACTGAAGAAATGATCCATGAAAAATTGAAAATCGGTCTATGAAAAACGGACTCTAGACCCATAAGATTCTGGTGAAAATCCACACAAATATAGAAATGATTCATAAAATTCATCAATTTGATGTATGATTTCAACAAAGTTTAGCAATACAATGTCTTAAATTAACCAAGGTATATCGAAGGAGTACAATACAAAATTATTCGGATTACTGATTAACATATTTCAAATGATCCTTAAAAGCTCCAATACTTTCCTTAAACTTGAAAAATTGATCCACAGAATGTAACATTCATCCAATAACTCATGTGCATATCATCCGTAAATTATTGAAAATGTTCCACTGATAAATTTCATATGATCTATAATAATCTTTATATAACAAACCATAATCTTCAAAAAGTGATTCATAAACATTGTGCAATTAACATTATTGGTATGATCTTTGATCTCCCCGTAACTGCGATACATGTTTGTCAAGAAATTTGGAAATTAACTGTTACCAACGTATTAAAAGTGTTCGTTGAATGATTGTCGACAGCCAGGAAAGCCGGTGCCCACAGCGACGACAAAAAGAGTTGCCCGCTGTTTCGAGCGAAACCCCAACCTCTCCGTCCGAGATGTCGCAAAGAAGCTAGGACTGTCGACTTACAAGAAAGTGGTGACTCCAAATCGCGACGATAAACAATACACGTCAGCCACGAAGCACGATCGCGAAAGTTGTACACGACGATGCCGACGAAGTTTGATGCGTGGTACAGGACGATGAAAATTATGTCAAAACAGACTTCAAACAGCTTCCTGAACAGGAATATTATAGTGCTACCGGGCGGGGAACGGTGGCAGATATTTTCAAGCACATTTAACTGTCAAAGTTGGCGAACCTGTACCTGTATCTTGAAGTGCAACGTAAACATTGCGACCGGAACCGTCAACCAGGAAATCTATCTGAGCAAGCGCTTTCAAAAACGTCTACTGCCTTTCCTGAAGCAACACAATTGTTCCGTTCTATTTTGGCCGGATTTGGCATCTTGCCATTACGAAAAGAAAGGCCTTGGAGTGATATGCTGCCAACAACGTTCAAGTGGTACCCAAGGACAAGAACCCTCCCAACACGCCAGACCTCCTCCCAATCGAACAATATTGGGCCATCGTCAAACGGAACCTTAAGAAGACTCAAAAAGCTGTTGTGAGCGAGAAACAGTTCAAGGACTGGCGTTCTGTGGCAAATAAAGTGGTCAAGGAGACATTACAAAATCTTATGGCAGGTTTTAAACGAAAGACTTGGCAATTCGCATTCAGTAAAAAGGAAGCTTAGCTGAATATTTTTGCTGTATTATGTATTAACTGAACATGAAAAAAAAAGGATTTGACTTATTGATAAAAAATTTTATCTACGCCCTTTAGATCATAAAAGGGCATAAAAGGGCGCCCTTAAGATCATAAAAAAAATAATGGTTGGTTATATCAGGGATATAACCGCAAGGTTCCCGTAGGACCGCGTTGGTTTATAGATATAATGGTATCGTCTAATTTAAAATAATTCAATAATTTTGCTATGAACCTGTCTTTTCCTATGAATTTGGCTCCATACTCATTCTGTGATCCTTATCTTTCGGGGCAATTCTATTGAACGCTAGTATGTAGCACGCGAGACGAACCGAATGATTTCATAAGAGACGAATGGCCAGTTTTCAGTAGCCCGAAATTTTATCATTGCATTGGGTATACTGGCAACCGGCAACTGTCCGATTAGTCGGTCTTGCACATATCACAACCGGCTGAACTGTGGCGGGTGGACAATGCCCTGTCCTAACCATCAGTTGAGAGTTCGTGTCGAAAATTAAAATCATCTCGGTTCACCGTTGTTACCTGTTTTTGAGAACCCGGATAGGGGAAAACATATTTTCAACCGTATGAACGGAGATATGTATGGGAGCAAAAGTAGGTTATTTTTAAGTAAAAAATTGAACCATTTATACAAATTGTACTAAGTTGTAATATCAATGCAAAATTTTTGTAATTTTTTCTGATCAAATGGTGTATAAAGGAAGTCGTTGTGTTTAGTTGAACGAGAGTTAATAGCGTTCAGAAACTTTTCACTTTTGAGTAACGCTCGCATTTTGTTCATTTCAAAATTTTGAAATAACACCCGATATAGATTAGAAAAACGTAGTCTTACGTTAAAAAATAGTGCATCAACTTGGAAAAATCATGCATTCTTTGTTGATCGATTTATGAATCGTTGGCAGTTAGTTAATCGCAAATTTCAAATACCTTCTAGAGCATGCGAATATATATGTTGTCAGTGGAGCAATTTTTCAACTTTAAAGAAAGTTATTGAACCTTTTATGGATATGTTTTTAAGTGATCCGTACAAATTTATCGATACATTTTTTACATTTTATTGCAAAATTTTATATAAATTATGGATCACGGAAATGAATTTCATGGATCATTTCTAGTTTTTTTTATGGATATTCACAAGAGTCTAAAAGGTCAAGAATGGGTTTTCCATGGCTTGGCACGTTCTAGAACATTTAACAAACATGAATAACGTTTCATGTAAAATCCATAACTTCTAAGAGTGTGATTTTCAATTTTTCATGGATTTTCAATTTCCCGGCTTGCAGCCTATTAGAATAATTTTCGGTAGATAATAAGTTTATAATAACCTGAACTATTGGAGGCCTAACTGTATCTTTATTTTACGTAAATTCTTTCAATAGAATAAGTACTTGTACAATACTAATAGAATACCGGTATCAAAAAAGTGTATCGAAATTAATTACGAAATTGTTGAAACCCAACCTTCGAAGTTGTGTGCCAATTTCCCAGCAACTCCCAGTGCAGCATAAAACTGCCTGCGTGGTGGCGGGCTAATGACTCATCCGTTGCCATGCGTTGTTTGTGAACCACTGATCGACTCTGTGGCTGGAGGCTGTAGCTTTTTTAATTGACCACGCAGAAATCTGTGTGCGCGCTCTTAGCAAACGGTAATGAACGACGACGGCGACGACGCTCCCTCTTCACCCCCCGGGTGGCCATCACGATAGACGGTAAGTAAGTAAGTAAGCTGGTGCAGTACCGGCGCGAAGGATGGGATAAAAATAGGCGTAACTCTGTCGCTGTCGCTGGAAATCGGCACAACAAGCTCCAACTCATTCATAATAACATCTCCCAGGCATGGATTAAGCGATCCTCGCCGGCACTGGGGAGAGGAAGTCGAGCATCAAGAAGGGACAAATCAACGCTAGGCCATCAATAACCTTTTCATTCATGAAAATATCACAAGATCGCATCTCTCGCAGCAGTAGTAGTAGTTCACGTCGTTGTCGTCGGCGTTGTTGTCGTCTAGCGATCCTCGGAGGATGGCCACATCGGAGGGTGCGGACGGATTGTTAGTTAATAGATCGAATTATGTGTAGGATTGTGTCGTCGAGCTATTGCAAATTCTCCTCCACTTGGGCCGACTGTCGTCGAAGTTGCTGTCGTTTTCATCAGGCTTGTCAGATCTCGGGACAGTACCGACCGGTGAATGGATGCAATTGGTTTCGTTTGAACAAAGCATAAGCAGAGACGAGTGTTTAGGAGGTATTTACCGAGAGTTGAATATTTTGGACATGACTCAAATCAAGCACCATGAGGGATTGGTCGGTTATCGTCGATCAGGGAGATGCATCTTGAACATATTCTACTTCTTCGCATGACCAGTCCCGAAGGCTCCCGCAGAGTTGGAGTGCATCGGTTGTGGTCCATTCCCGATCAAATCGTGATGGGCTGGACTGGGATCAGACTCGGACCGACCCCTCTATTAAGTTCAACGATCAGCATGTTGTGATGGAAGCTATCGACAGATTTTCTCTCCGAACCAACATTTCCATAAACATTCATCATCGTATCACTCATATTGGCACTGTTTGTCGTGGAGGAACGATGATTCGATGACCTGCACCCTGTGAGGGCCGCTCACTCCAGCTTTCATACCCACCAGCCTTCAGTTGCTCTTGTATGGCGAGCTGTGGTGTTCGAGTTCGATCATTATTAGAGATGATGGGACGATCGAGACTATCTCCACTCCCATCCTGTGGAGCTGCGTGTGGCGAGAGGTTTGAAGGAAGGATCGGCCGACGTCGGCTGGGTCTGGGCCTTTAATCACATTATTTTACATACAATGGACATCTGACTTCATTGTGTCATTTCCCTGTACAATAAATGTGTATCTACACATTTTCCTCGTCGGATTGGTCTCGAAAGACGTGCTGGAAAGACTAATAATAATGGCACACGGGAACAAGAGGAACAACAAGCGAGCCAAACAATGATTATGACTTTCTTATTGTTGTACACCGGTGTGAGGTAAAAGACTGTCCTGTCTGCGCCCACGACGACGGGATGGCTTATTCCGCATTAACGGTTGAGGGCCGCTCGTCTTAGTTTGATTGAGCGAGCGCTGGTCAAACGATAAGGTGCGTTATTCTTTATCTTTGGGATGAGAATTAATTTCACTTTGGTTGGCTGGGTTTGGGATTTTTTTTTAAATTATCTTTGGGAAATCTTTGGGAATCAAATCACAAGTAGCTTTTTTTAGGAAGTTATTTGATATGTAAAGCCAATGCACGGTAAATTTCAGACGCTTTACTTTTTGACAAGAAACTAAAACTTCCCAAAAGTGCCGTGTTTAATGTTTGTAAATTGTTCTACCAGTGCTTGACTGTGGATCGGAAGCGGAACTAACCGAAAAATATGCTCCCGCCAAATGTATAAGAAGGTGGTAGCAATTATTGAAAAAATGTTAACCTTTCTGTACGAAATGTGGCTCGCAAAGTTGGAAATTCAAAATCATAATAGCAAAAAGGACAGTTGAGGCATGAGTATTAAGGTGACCAATAGGAAAAAGACCAAATTTTTCTGATCCGTGATACATATCTATCGGTAGGTGACTATTCAACGGAGAAAACCACTGAAAATTAAATATCAAAACCTTTGCTTAGCGAGGAACAGTTACCATTTTTTGTAAACATCATTAATGATTTCAAAACCACTTTTAACACCTACATGCCTGACACCTCGTTTAGAAAAAATCTTGATTTTCATTTGCCTGTCATTCTGCGAAATCTTAACCAAATTGGATTTCAAACGATCACAAACTTGTCCTAGTTTTTGATACAGTATCGGACATTCCCACATTTACGTAGCTACGGATATATTCAGGGAAACGGTGGGGTAAGTACCCTTCCCGAAACACTTACCAGGATCAAAACGGTACCAAAACATGGCTTGAAATACCTCAAACTTCATGATTTCGCAAAACAAGACCATTGGTGGTTGTTCTGGAAATACCCTGCCATTGTGACCACTCTTGTCAGCGTTCGAACCCGTCATCGGAAAAAGTGGCCAGATTTGGATGGTGTCATCATATTTGCACATCCTACAAATCTTATACCGCTGATAATATGAGTGATTCTAATTCGAATGCTTCACATCATCGACCAAACACGGTCGGTGTGGAAAATGATGTTGATGGTAAGGGTAGAAGAGGATCCTTTTAGTTCTGAAGAAGAAACATACGTGTCGAAGTGGCAGTATTCGATGGAGCACTAATCGTCCGAATGGTAAATGATCTCACTAATGGTGCACGAAAATTTAATGCGGATTTGAGTAATAATTGGACGCGTTCATATTGTCTTTTACATACTATTTACACATGTCATTTGTCAATTCACCAATGCGAAAGAAAGTCATGATCCTGACATCGGAATCAGTGACAGAAATGTGCTTCTTGCCGTTCCCGGAAGGTTACCAGGAGTGGCCACAATGCCCGAATATTTCCAGAATGACCACCAATGGTCTTGTTTTGCGAAATCATGAAGTTTGAGGCGTCGCAAGCCATGTTCTAGCACCGTTTTTGATCCTGGTCATGTTTCGAAAGGGTACTGTATCAAAAACTAGGACAAGTTTGTGATCGTTTGCAGAAGGTTGCAACCAATTAGGTTAAGATTTCGCAGAATGACAGGCAAATGAAAATCAAGATTTTACAAACGAGGTCAGGCATGGCTTAACTCAAAATTTAGTTGTTCGAAGTGGTTTTGAAAGTGTATATTTCAAGTTTTCAAATGATGTATTGAGTGCTCATACAAAATCATTGAAAATATAAAAACATTGACGATTAATTCCATTCTATTCAAAATATTGACGAATAGATTCATTGAAATGTATGTGATGCTTAAGTAAGACTACTAATTTGCTTAACATATGAAAACTTTAAGGATATTATAGAGAACTAGATAAACCTGCGTGAACGTTGTTACGCGGACATCTAAATGAATAAAATCAAATAGAACTGGCGGTTTTATGGATTTTTAGAATTACTTATTAAAACTTTTGTTACTAATGTGCGTAGTTTCTGCAAAATAAAACGAAGACGGCGTGTGTGTGTTTTGAATTTAACCTCGGATCGTTTGTTTCTACCTATGAGTTATCCACATGTAGAACATTTCATAGATAAAACATTTATTTTAAAAACTACGTATCGTGTCATTTCGAACACATTTTTCTTGCGTAACCTTAGATAAATTTCTGTGTGCAGAATATAGCACTGAGAGTAAGTCAAGCATCCCCATTTCATGAGGAGTTTAAACTTCTATCAGAACATGCTGCTTACCTGTGAAATACACATTTTGTGTTTTAATTGACTGGATTATTCTCATGTTGGGTTGAAATTTATGCTCTATTTGTAGGAGAGCCCCCTCCCCCCCCCTCCAGAGAGTGAAGGAGTGTCGGACCACCATTGAAAAAAATCCGCCTCCAAACCCCTCTACATGCCAAATTTCCTATTCCATTTGTTTGGTTAATATCAAGCTATACAGAAATTTGTTTGTTAGTTTGTATGGGAGAGAGACCCCCCCTTCCATATGGGAAGTAGCCTCGAACCATCATATGAGCTTTCTCCGGGCCCCAAAACTCCTGCATATAAATTTTCATAACAGTTGGGATACTCCTGATGTTTGGTTGAAAATTGTGTTTCATTTGTATAAGACCCCCTGCCCCCTTCCAGATGGAGAAGTGGTCTCGAATCACTGTAGAAACCTCATAGCCTCTGAAAACCCCACATCTCAAATTTAGCTCCATTTGGTTGATCAATTCCCGAATTATGCAGAAATTTGAGTTTCAGTTGTATGGGAGCCCTCCCTTTCCAGACGGGGAGGAGTCTCTGAACCATCATAAGAACCTCTGCATACAAATTTCCAATACAGTAGGTATATGTTTGGTTTAAATTCGTGTTTCATTTGTATGACAGCCCTCCTTCCAGAAAGAAGAGGGGGTCTGAATCACCGTAAAAAACATTTTTTGCCTTCAAAAGCTTGATATGTTGACGTGCCAAATTTGGATCTACTTGCTTGATTTTAATCGAGTTATAAAAATTTGTGTTTCATTTATATGGGAATCTCCATTTTCTTGACGGGAGAGGAGTCTCTGAACCATCATAAGGACCTTCTCGGGCCCCAAACACATCTGCATACAATCTTTTTCATAATAGTGGAATAATTCTCATGTTTCAGTGTAATTGTGTTTTATTTGTATGAGTTCCCCCTCCCCCTGCCAGTGAAAGGAGCAGTTTCAAACCACAGTTAAATCATTTCTTGCCTTCAAATCCCCACATGCAAAGTTTGGTTTTATTTGCTTGATTAGTTCTCAAGTGATGCATAAATTTCAATTTATTTGTATGAGAGCCAGCCCTTCTTTAGAGAGGATGTGTCTCAAACTACCAAAAACACATTTTTCGCGTCCAGGAAACCCCATGCTAGAATTTCCCTGTTCCATTTTCTTGATAACCCGGATAAAAATAACCATACAATTACAATACAATAATATAAAATAACATTAAAATTCATTTTGACCATAAATCTTATTGTTCATGAATCAGATAAATAAAAATGCTTATTGTCTTAACAATAGATCTACAATCTAATTCCATATGCTAGATTTTCAACAATTGAACAATACAATCTAATAGTAATTGACTCAAATTTGTTCCAAAATAATTCCAAAAACAACCCCTCTATTGTCAACGATCCAATTTACATAAGATTCTATTGTGGTAACAATAACCTCTACTGTTGTCTTACAGTTGTGAACAATACTATTAATTGTACACACCTATAGATTCTGTTGTATGGTTACAATATATTCAATTGTAAATCTATGAAATTTTTTATTCGGGGAGTCTTGATAAGTTTATTAGTCCTTTCTCTTCAGAGACGGAGGCGTCTCAAACTACCATAAAAACATTAATTGCTTCCAAAATCACCACATCCTAAATTTGGTTTCCTTTGCTTGATAAGCTCTCTAGTGATGCAGACATTTTGTTTCATTTAAAGTGAGCTCCTCCCACCTTCCAGAGACGGAGGGATCTTTATTAGCATAAGAAACCTCTGACCCCAAAACCTCCCATGCACAATTCAGCCCAAACGGTTCAGCAGTTTTCAGTCTTAGTCCATTCGCAATAATCCAGACACTCCGCAACATGAATCAAACATAAATTTCGCTTTATATTTTCATCGTAGTTGTTTATTTCAGATTCATGATAGGAGATAGATAATACAGTTATTGGGCATTTGCATAAAATTTTCTGAACTTTGAGCTTAACTCCGTCCATTAGGTTTGTACAGACTCTTCAGAAATCGTGTAGAAGCTGTCTTTGTCCAAATTTGCTGGAAATGTTTGATGTCTCTGATTCCTTGCTTCTTTTTCCTCTGTTTCATCAGAGCCTCCAATATCTCTCGACGGTCGTAGCTCTGGGCAATTTGGCGGGTTTGAGTTTCTGGTACAATGTTGACTTGATTTGCTTGATACCACTCCACTCACAGTTTTAGTACAGTGACATCCCGCAACAATTTCAGTTCTATTCCAGCCGTATAGCACTCCTCCCAGCTTTGTTGATGAAACTACATTCAAAACTGTTTTGTCCACCAACACCTCTATGCATCTTTAAAGCCGGAATGTGTACAAAGTGGCCCACTCTATAGACGGTTAGAAAAACAAATTAATAAAACCTTTCCAAAACCATAAAGATTTTGAAATGTTCTAGTGAAAGATGTTATGACTACTTGAGAACCTTCATAAAACCTTTTGGCCGCCATCAAAGCTAGCATAGGGCCGATCACATAGCTGTCAAACTTATGGAATCGTGGTTGGTTTTTGTTGTTCTGCTTTGTTCGATTCTCTGCTCTTCTGATTCATTCAACAGTAAATAATGGCTAAGAAAAAAAGCTCAAGTGTTGCGGGAAAATTATGTTTGATAGCAAAATATATGAAAACAAATGAGTTTTTTTATTGCGTGTCATGCTCAAATCATATGCGCATTTAATTTTATGGTGAATATTGGCACGATAAGAGCTGAAAATTAATGCGCCTCGGAAATTATGAGTTAACAACAACAAAAAACAAAATTGAAAGAAATATATTCAATAAATTAATCAAGAAACTGAATTCATTGGGTTATCTGAATGAATGAGGTTTGTCTCAGATCTACAGTTCAATTGTATTACATTAAAATTTGTGTATTTATTTTTCCACATTTCAATTATTTCATATATTTCAATATGGCGATTGCAAGAAATCACGGTTTTGCCAAAAGCCAATTTTATCCAGCAATGGCTACCATAAAACTATCTGGTCGCTTGCAGAAGTTTCTCAATGCCAATTAGCTGTTTAATGCATTTCCTGAAGTCAAAATGGTTTTTAAAATGCATTTCAACTGACCACAATAAGATAATGCGAATGTGTCCTACAACGGCATTTCAAAACAGCATTTTATGAGTACATAAAGTCAAAATAAACCTGAAAGGAGTAAAAGGAATTTGAGAAGCCAAGGTTTAATATTGCTGTAAAGAAGCTGTGTAGGTTCTTATAAAACTGACTGAAATTTGAACTCTATTGGCATCTGTTGCTGCCATAATAAAACCGAATTGATTTCTAGTGGCTTTCTATAAAACTTTAGTAAAACTTGGTAAAGCTGGATGGTTTCGGCAATGTTACTTTCTGGGATGATGCCAACTGGGCCAGAACAAAGGTTTTTCTTTGTGGACTTTTCATTTCTACATGCAATATTTCAAAAGTTACACTGATTTGAAGGTGTCCGGTTTAATTTGCATACAGATTTTATATGGTTCAGTAAGACAGACAGACAGAGACAGACAGACAGACAGACAGACAGACAGACAGACAGACAGACAGACAGACAGACAGACAGACAGACAGACAGACAGACAGACAGACAGACAGACAGACAGACAGACAGACAGACAGACTGACAGACAGACAGACAGACAGACAGACAGAGATTTAGTAAAATTTAACTTTAACGCAACCTTTGAACTATCGTTTATTAAGCAATTAATGTTTACTTGGGATGATTTCCAGCTTCACTCAAACATTGCCGGAGATCACTCACGAGAAAACTGCAATGCTACGAGTATCAGATCTATAGAAGGGAACTCAAATATCACCAATCACCAGAATCTCCGAAGAACTTCGCGAAATGGCGAATTAGTGTCGGCGTAAACAAACACTTTATTCGATTTCTCGCGAATATAAGCTCAGTTCCAACTAACACAACAATCAAGTAGAGAAATGATTTCTATGAGTTGGTGTATTATGTTGTTTGTTATTATCATTAACTAATACTTGCGAGAAATGATCGATTGGAATGTTTGTTTAATATGCAGATTCGATTTCATTTGAAGTACTCACATTTACTGGCCGGACGAAGTAAAAAATCGTTGTCATGGAAGCGTTGGAAAAAAACGCCTACCACGAGTTGTTCTTAATCAACACAAGCTAAGCTGAATTGAGTAAATATGGAGGTCCATATAAGTTTTCTTTTTTCTTTAACTAACCTCTAGGTAATGCATGTATTACTCAGCTATTGAGTTAAAAATGAAGCAACAGAGCACATTGGTTTCTACCTAATAAGATGCTATAACGCGGTTACTTAAATTTAATTAATTAAAACAAAAACTTTGAGAACTTTAGATTTTCCATGTAGATTTAAAAGCCTAATAAAAAAATTAGATTACGTACATGATAAACAGAAATGAAAAATAAGAAACCAAAACAAAATTCTCGAATGCACTAGGTGCAGCATCCCGATGTAATGAAATATTCTAGACTTATTACACTTTGAGCCGATGAATATGTGAGCGCATTTGCATACGCATTATAATTAAGTTTCAACTATATAGATTCACTAAAAATCGAGGAGGCGAAAAGGAGGAGGCTTTTCATCTATATGCACTAGAAGTACACAGATAAAAGAAACATTGAATTTTATGTTTTCTGATGCACATAAATGGAATGCTAGATTTGGCAGAAATTGATGTGATATTTCATGTAAATTGAGGTCAGATAACGCCTGGATCTAGCCTTTGTATGACAGATTACAAACATTTGTATGTTGTATGGATGATTGCATACAACTTCGCTGTTTACGCCTCCTCTAGGTTGAAATTAAACGAGATGAACAATTTTACACGCTTGTTAAAATTAATTATTTTTTTTCTGTGTATGAATACGTATTCAAAAAATCTTAGACTCCTGATTTTAGGTGGAAACACAAATTTGTTCAAAAGCTAGACCGAATAGATCTTTGTTTTTTAATAATCTTGTAAATATATGCAGTTATATGCAGTTTCGACGGATACCTCTTTTTGATTCGTTTTGATTGTAAAGTATCTTACTCTCCATATTTGAATTCGACCAACACCGATCTGACCAAACGTCTATTCGGTCAAACGGCTTTATGCCAAAACGAGAGGATCATTACTCATTTTTTATCTTTTTTTAGAGACTTCATCCCTGAGCAGGTAAGTCTTAAATGGAGAGTCTCCTTAAATGTCCTATTAAATCTATCTGATGATTTTATGTTGCCAGAAGACTGTCTGAGCTTCAAGACATTACACAGAAAAAGATAATTAATTTTCAAGCGTTTAAAATATCCCCTCGTTAAGATTCAAGCTAAAGGAGGCGTAAACAACGAAATTGTTTGTAACTTCCCATGTGCTATACAACAATATTGGCAATCTTTCATACAACAGGCTGGATTCAGGCGTTATTCGGCTTAAATTTACATAAAACATCCTTTACAATTCTGGCAAAGCTAGCATTCCCTTCATGTGCATTAGATAACGAAAGTCTAATGTTTCTTTTATCTGTGTATTCATAACTTCCTTGAGCTTGTAGATCAAATTACAGTACAAAATTACATATTTTCAGGAAGCTTTATTGAGGAATGGAAAAAGGCACAAGAGGTCAGCGTTCTCTTCTTTTTTAGCATGTCAAGCTTAGTGCTTCACAATTAGCTTATTGCTTGCTCTTAACTTAGTGTTCTAGATGCACTTCCACATTTATTGTTTGAGAGCTTTTGATGCAAGGTACCATTTTTGCATTTTTATGATTGTGTGGCAAGGCAAGTCAAATCATACGTTGCGCTCATGAGTCGAGCAATTTTCGTTAACGAAAAATTCCTAGACCATACCGGGAATCGAACCCAGCCACCTCCAGCATGGTGTTGCCTTGTAGCCGCGCCTTTACCGACTGAGTTTAAGGGAGGACCCAGGTCAAACGTATGATATTAGATGGCCCACCATTGAATCACGGAAATAAAGTTTAGCCAGCAGTAGGTTCTCTCGATGTTTATCATTTAGAAATGGAGCACTTCTTTTAGAGATTGTTGCGCTCCAAATAGTCGGATGAACAGGGTTTAAAGCATTTGTTTGTTAAAATGGGCTGGAAAACCTACCAGA
Source organism: Aedes japonicus (assembly GCA_034211315.2). Lineage (NCBI taxonomy): Eukaryota > Metazoa > Arthropoda > Insecta > Diptera > Culicidae > Aedes > Aedes japonicus. The sequence continues at coordinate 37,278 of JASCZW010000735.1, forward strand.
TTATCGAAGATAATTAGACCTGGTGCTGATCTCGATCTGATGATTTCCATCAACGAAGGTAGAATTGTCATCCATGATTTGGGTCAGATAATCACAAATCCCCAATCCAACCTACACTTCGTCTGGCACCCTGTATTCCCCTTTCTTTGCTATTCAATGTATGTATGTAATTCACGTAGTAGAATATATTATATGTATTTTCAAAATATATCTGACAATTACCGAATTGTTACTGTAAAATAAAATTAGAAATTTATTAATACCTTTAATAGTCCTTGGAAGAGGTGAAAATCAGAGTAAATCGTCAGTCCAATCCACGCAGACAAAATTTAATGAAAAGGTATATAATTCGTTTTAAGTCGATGGAAGCAGTTTCGAATGATCGAAGAAAAAGTCAATTGCACTTTGTAGATAAAAACTCATGGTGTTATTTTTAAGCAAAACGGTTGTGAAAATTAAATTGTTTTTTTTTTTTCTATATGTTGTCATTTTTTATTATGCAAACTTTGGACCCTCCAGTCATTAAACATTAAGAATTTATTTAAATTTCGTATCTTGTCTGCACCTAGCCTTTTCTAATCAATACACAATACCTGGTATGCGACATGAGCAAGTAATGTTGTCCCATTGTCTTGCCATAAACATGACCGAAAGTGTATTTTGGGAAACATCTTTTGTTCGCTAGAAACAAGCCATTGGACAAATGCTCTCAAAAAACAAACTTCCGATCAATATTAAATCCTACTTCAGCCGAGCAACAAAACCTCAAGAAAGCAAACTCTCCCCGTTCAAGTGCCACTTTCAGTAGTTGCCAGCAAATTCCAACCATTCATTTACAATTTTGCATTACAAAAGACCTCTGACAATCGATGACTATCAGTATCCTTCAGCCGTTCAAACAAACAAACGAACATTACAGGCATTGCATGATCAAATCTGGTCCTTTCCGCTTTCTTCAATGCCATTCGTCTGGGCTCACCTTTCATATCCTTTTCATCTCGAGTTTCTTGTTTGCAGTAGAGGTGTCATTATTCAACTAATAAGGACAACGATAATGAGGATTATCCCTACGTGTAGAGGGTGTCCCTGCGTCCTTTGTCCGCAGATCTTCCAATAGGTCCAAACGTAATCCTGCAAACGTAATGAAAACACTCTCGCTTATCGCTTTGGGAACCATCTGACCCCGGAGACGGTCCCAATTTCTCAAAAATTGGTTGCCTTTGAAGTCCCTGCTGTCCAGTTGCAGGCGAATCAATCAAATGATCGAGCACTTTTTCCTCCATGACCAATCGCTGGAAGAAAGTGTCATCAATCATACAATTTTTGTCATTTCTTCTGCTAACTGACCATGTCACTAGCTTAGCAGGGCAGCAGAAATGCGCAATTCCAGCTTCATCGATCGATTCCAGATTTTGCTCTTATGACTACGGAATGACGTTGCATTTCTTTTGTCGGCAGAGTGCGGATGCACATTTTCGATGCACCGTGGTAACCAACTGAACTAACATTAATTGATGGAAATCCGCCAACGAAAAAAGTGACAAGCTGGTCAAACTGAGTCGGAAAATGATGCTAAAATGACTTTGAGTTTCTGAACTGATTTAGAGAGCAATAGTAAGAAACCGTCGGGCAACAGGACGAGACAGACTGTTTATTTACTGTGATTTCACGCTGCGGTGAAATGTTTCTTGATTTTGATACAATTAATCAACATGAGAAACAGTCCATTGGTCCCAGGTGTCGGTAGAGTTGGTTTCAGAAGAATCGTGAAGGGTGGTTTTCTACTATCTACACACGGCCGATAAAACCTCAATCAGAAGCGTCAACAAATTTAGGAATTGCGTCAAACTAATTTGATTGACTGAAACTATCAACATTCACAACAACTGTATCAGTAATAGTTTTCTAAAGAATTTAAATTTAAAGTCTATTTATTTAAATTTAACATTTAGTTCGTGTACCGTTACCTTTCCATTGAAATCGTGTTTCAAAAATATTTACCATTTTAAACATCCTGACTATGGGCTGAAAACAATTACAACTATATTAATGCCGTAATGAGCAAAAATCTATTCAAAAAATTACAGCAATTGTGGAATAAATAGATTAATGTCAGCATCATTGAAACCGCCAACAAAATAGTGAAACATTGAATATTTGTTTATGAAAAGAAGTGATTTTTATGTTTTTCTGTGCCAATGGCTAGATGTGTGTATTTTCAAAAATAATTGTGGTGGATTTCCATAGATCTCAAAGGATTTCTGCAGTAAGTTGTTGAACTGATTTTACCCGTATGTCGTATTTTGACCGTACAGAAAAAATATCCTCCACACGTTTCGATTGTGAAAAGGGTTTATTACATTCGAAAGGCATTCAAAACACAAAATGTTCCTGAAAGCAGATTGAGAGGTTGAACACACTTATAAGTTTAACGTGTAGCTACGTGTTTATCAAAATGTAGTGGGTGAGAAATTATTGAAAACTAAAACAATCACTTTTAAAGCAGACAATAGTTTTCGAGAACTTGATGAACTTGATGTGAACGATAGTATTTTATTCTGGCGCATTTTTTTTTTCAATTTCTATTCTAATGTTTTCATCTGATCGCCAGTATCTCCTTCAATAGAACCAATTTTGAAGCTACGATGAAGAAAAACTCCCTCTGCAGGCTGGTGACAATCACGGAAGGGTAAATTCTTCTGTAATGCAAAATACACTGTCTGCTGTAGAATGCATCGCATATATGTTATCAAGCAGTAGATATGTAGATGTAATAACACTAGGATACTTCTTTTCTTCCAGATAAAGGAGAGCGTTCTGTAAAGCTAGTCAACAGTCATGCAGATCATGTTCAGGAAAAAAAAAAAGGGAATTAATAGCAATCATCTAATGAAGTAATGGTAAGCGAGACGAATGCTAACCGAAACACGGAATTCTTGACATAGCTTTCCCCTTTGGTGCGGCCCGAATCCTAAAAAATATCGACAAAACCCACCTGCTACCAGCACAGCATTAAATACTTATTTTGAAAGAATGAAGCATGCGTATGATTGACCGCCCAAAGTTGCTACTTCGTCATGGCTAGATCAGCTTTTATTACTCAGAAAACCAAGAAATAATGCTTGGGACAATGTGAAAAAACTAAAGATCCCAAATTCAGGCAATACTAACGTCCCCACCAATACAGGTCAAATAAGGAAAAGCTTAGAATAGCCTGCCGTGATACTCGCTTTATTAGAAGCCAAAAACAACTATGCAAATCCACAAGAAATCACACTGAATTTTGGATAGCAGGATCAGGTGACAGCTGGCTTCGTTTGTGTTAACGAAGAACTGTCTAGTAATTTATTTCAATATAAGTACCGATTTACGATTTGATCCGTTTTATGCCAACAGTAAGGATGCCACTCGCAAAATGGAATAGTGGATAGGGATATTTGATAAGGTGACACGGCGAGTATAGCAAACCAATAGTATGGATAATTAATAGTTATAATTCCCACCACTGGTTTGCTACAACCGGCAAACCACCAGGTAACCAAAACAATAGACAACGTGCTCTACCCAATAATGAAATAGTGCACAATAAACCATCGACACAACCGTTAACAGCCAATGCTCAAACAGACGCTTTTTTCGTAAACATTCAATTTGTTCACCTACTTTCTACAAACTATTGAACAACTGGAAACAATATCTGCGTGTAGTAAATTGAACGTTCTTAAAAGCAATATATTATAATCTACCTAAAATTACTATTTATAAATTTGGTTAAATAAGAGTTTCCAGTACTTTTCGTGGCAATTCTATCTGGCTATTTTATGTTTCTATTGATGTCCAAGCTAATCGGTTTTGTACCAACCGGGAGAGGTTTGGTCCCATACCTAATGATTCAATCCGCTTAACCAATCGCAATTTTTTGTGTTGGCGAAATATTATAATTTGAGATAAATCAATGCAGACGTCTTCCAAATTCGATTAATTGGTTCCGCATAGCAAGATGCTTAGAGGCGGACCGGAGGATTCCATGAGCTACCTCCTTGAATTTTGAAAAATAGTAAGCAGAAAACCACTGACTGACTGACTGACTGAGCGGCCCGGCGGCCCCGGCCGACCGCGGCAACTGGCAGCTGACGGCCTGACTGACAGCTGGCGGCTGACGCGACGGCGGCAACTGACGGCAACTGGCAACTGACGGCAACCCGGCGGACTGGCCCCAGCTGACGGCAACTGACATGACTGGCAACTGACGGCAACTGACGGCAACTGACGGCAGCAGACGGCAACTGGCAACTGGCAACTGGCAACGGCAACTGCAGCGGCAACTGGCAACTGACAGCAACTGACGGCAACGGCAACTGGCAACTGGCAACCGCAACGGCAACTGGCAACGGCAACTAACGGCAACTGACGGCAACGGCAACTGACGGCAACCCCAACTGACGGCAACTGACGGCAACCGGCAACTGGCAGCGGCAACTGGCAACTGACAGCAGCAGCGGCAACCTGGCAACTGACAGCAACAGCAGCAACAGCAGCAGCAACTGGCAACGGCAACCGCAGCAACGGCAACTGGCAACTGAGCAGCAGCAGCAACTGGCAACTGGCAACAGCAACAGCGGCAGCAGCGGCAGCAGCAGCAGCGGCAACGGCAGCAGCAACTGGCAACTGGCAGCAGCGGCAGCAACGGCAACTGGCAACGGCAGCTGGCAACTGGCAACGGCAGCGGCAACTGGCAACGGCAACGGCAGCAGCGGCAACGGCAGCGGCAACGGCAACGGCAGCAGCAGCAGCAGCGGCAACTGGCAACTGGCAACTGGCAACTGGCAACTGGCAACGCGGCAGCAGCTGGCAACGGCAACTGGCAACGGCAACTGGCAGCGGCAACTGGCAACGGCAGCGGCAACGGCAACTGGCAACTGGCAACTGGCAGCAGCAGCGGCAGCGGCAACTGGCAACGGCAGCGGCAACGGCAACTGGCAACGGCAGCAGCAGCAGCGGCAGCAGCAGCAGCAGCAACTGGCAGCTGGCAACGGCAACTGGCAGCGGCAGCAGCGGCAACTGGCAGCGGCAGCGGCAGCAGCTGGCAACGGCAACTGACGGCAGCTGGCAACGGCAACTGGCAGCGGCAACGGCAACGGCAGCAGCAGCGGCAACTGGCAACGCGGCAGCAGCAGCGGCAGCAGCGGCAACTGGCAACTGGCAGCGGCAGCAGCGGCAACTGGCAACTGGCAACTGGCAGCGGCAGCGGCAGCGGCGGCAACTGGCAACGGCGGCAACTGGCAGCGGCAACTGGCAGCGGCGGCAACGGCAACTGACGGCAGCTGGCAACTGGCAGCGGCAACGGCAGCCGCAGCGGCAACTGGCAGCAGCGGCAGCAGCGGCAGCGGCAGCGGCAACTGGCAACGGCAGCGGCAGCTGGCAGCGGCAACGCCGCAGCAGCAACGGCAGCGGCGGCAGCGGCAGCGGCAGCGGCAACTGGCGGCAGCGGCAGCGGCAACGGCAGCGGCAGCGGCAACTGGCAACGGCAACTGGCAACTGGCAACAGCGGCAGCGGCAGCAGCAGCAGCAGCGGCAGCGGCAGCGGCAGCGGCAGCAGCGGCAGCGGCAGCGGCAGCAGCAGCAGCCGGCAACTGGCAGCAGCGGCAGCGGCAACGGCAGCGGCAGCGGCAGCAGCGGCAGCGGCAACTGGCAGCAGCGGCAGCTGGCAGCGGCAACTGGCAGCGGCAGCAGCGGCAGCGGCAACTGGCAACTGGCAACGGCAGCGGCAGCAGCCGGCGGCAACTGGCAACGGCAGCAGCCAGCAGCGGCAACAGCAGCGGCAGCAACTGGCAACTGGCAACGGCAGCAACGCCGGCAACTGGCAGCAGCTGGCAACGGCGGCAACGGCAGCAGCGCGGCAACGGCAGCGGCAGCAGCGGCAACTGGCAACTGGCAACGGCAACTGACGGCAGCGGCAACGGCAACTGGCAGCGGCAACTGGCAACGGCAGCCGGCAACGGCAGCAGCAACGGCAACGGCAACGGCAACTGGCAGCAGCGGCAACTGGCAACGGCTTGGCAGCGGCAGCGGCAACTGACGGCAACTGGCAACTGGCAACCAGCGGCAACTGGCAACGCACTGACGCTGTTCGCTCATCACCCTGCGGAAAATGTTGATATTCCGTCAGTGTGCGGCAGGTTTTAAAAATTAAATAAAAGTTATAGAAAATTGAGTAAAATGCTGGGCTAAAGCCCAAGTAACAATTTTAGTTTTATTCCAACCGTATAGTACTCCTCCCGGCTTTGTTGATAAAACTACATTCAAAGCTGTTTTGTCCACCAACACTTCCTCTATGCATCTTTAAAGCAAAAATGTGTACAAAATGGCCCATTCTATAGACGGTTGTACAACCAAATGTATAAAATCTTTACAAGACCACACAAACTTTGAAAATGTTCTAGTGAAAGATGTTATGACCACTTGAGAACCTTCATAAAACTAGTGGCGAACCAGCCCAGGAGGCTGAAAGCCACAATAATAAAGATATAAAAAAAAAAAAAAAAACCTTCATAAAACCTATTGGCTGCCATCAAAACCAGCATAGGGCCAAATGGCCACTGCTGTCAACCTTCACGGTGATATCGTGGTTGGTTTTTGTTGTTCTGCTTTGTTCGATTCTCTGCTTTTTTGATTCATTTAACAGTAAATAATATCCAAAAAAAATCCTACTGTTGCGGGAAATTTTGTTTGATAGCAAAATATCCAAAACAAATTGAGTTTTTCTATAACGTATCATGCTCCAAACAATATGCGCATTTAATTTTTTGGTGAATATTGGCACGATAAGTGCCGAAAATAAATGCGCCTCGGAGATTATGCGAGTTTATATCAACAAAATCAAAATTGAAATAAATATATTCGATAAATTAATCATGAATTTCCCGAAAATTTATGGAAATCAATAAGGTTTTCTAAACGAATGCCACTTTTCAATGATTTCTTATATTTAAATATGGCGATTGGAAGACATCACAGTTTTGCGAAAAAATCCAATTTATCTTCGCAATGGCTATTATAAAACTATTTGGTCATTTGATGACTTTCTTCAATGCCAATTTTCCGTTTAATGCATTTACTGGAGGCAAAATGTGTTTAAAATGCTTTTTCAACTGACCGTAATAAGATAATTTGAATGAGTCCTAAAAAAGCGTTTCAAACCAGCATTCTAAGAGTTCATAAAGTCAAAATAAAACCTTTGATAGGAGTAAAAGGAACTTTTGTAGATAAGGTTTTAAGATCATTGTGAAGAAGCTGTGTAAGTTCTGATAAACATGACTAAAATTTGAAACATATTGGCACCTCTTACTGCCATAATAAAACCAAATTGATTTTTAGTGGCTTTCATAAAACTGTACCAAAACTTAATCAAGCTGTAACTAGAAATTAGAAGAAGAATTAGTATCTTCCATTTAATTCCAACTACCTTTGCTTATCTTCGACAGATACGCGTATTTCGTCTACAATGTGCAGACTTCTTCAGTGTCTCGTACTAATAACTCGACTGTCAATCCAGTCGAGTTATTAGTACGAGACACTGAAGAAGTCTGCACATTGTAGACGAAATACGCGTATCTGTCGAAGATAAGCAAAGGTAGTTGGAATTAAATGGAAGATACTAATTCTTCTTCTAATTTCTAGTTACAGGTATTCCACTAAACAGCTCAAACCCTCTAGGATTAATCAAGCTGGATGGTTTTGACAATATTAGTTGGGAAGGTCTACAGCGATCAACAGTGGTCATTGAAGCCATGGGTCATGTCAACCGCAATGACGAGTGGCATGGACGAAGGAAGCTTATCAGATCACACACCACCCAACTTAAGATGCGTTTCAGTGAAGAGGAAAAAAGTGCAACAATAACAGATGTCCAAACATCAACCAATTTTGTTTAAGAAATACCATCGGTCCAGTCGCAGAGGATGATACGAGTGCCGTCAAGATTTGAACCATACCTGTTCTGGAAATAAGAAGGGAAGAATGTTGTACACTATCATAGTAGTCGGACAACAAGCAACTACAGTTACCGTGGACAGCCTGTCAACAAACTGCCAATGTTTCATCAATTCAGTTCTATCCAGCGACACGTACGGTCCCCCCTCCTTCGATTTCTCGCGATTGCGCATCCGGATCGTGAACTATCGCCTGCACTTGCAAATTTTTTAGCGATAACAAGCCAGAGAGAAGCGCTGTTGCCGTGGCAATGGGTCAAAAAATCAACATCCGCACCAGCGGCATCAGCTCCAGAAGCCATATCGAAACCGAGCAGCTACAGGCGGCTACGACATGACGACACCGGTCCAATGCCCGCCTACTAGCGAGTAATCGGTTTGCTGCGCTTCCGGTACAGCACGGAGCTTGCAGGTATTCAAATTAATCCGATGTACAGGTTGTGCAGCCCGGACACAAAGATTATGTGCTCAACGGAGGCTGACTACCGTGCTGTTGGCACTCACCTAGTCACCAAGCAACACGAGCTCTACACTCACGACTCACCCGGAAACAAACCACTAAAAGAGATTCTGTGTTTCCTTTCGAAATTCACTCCGGAGGCAATCTTCACCGAGCTGCAAGCCGTGGTACTGAAGCCTCAGAAGATGTTTCCCATCAAAGGCCAGCAATAGGGAAATTACCGGCACCAACTCTATCTGATCCACTTGGAGAAGGGTTCCGTCATGATGGCGGACTTATTGAAAACATGGACCCTCTTCAATGCCATAGTTGTGTGGGACCGGTATCGCCCAAGCGACGCAGTGTGGCAACTGCTTGTGTTCGGCCATGGAACTCGACATTGCCACATGAAAACACATTGCGGCAAGTGTGCCGGAGCACACACTATCAGGAATTGGGCACCGATGGACGAAGGTCCCTCACCAAAGTGCGTCAACTGTGGCGCTAATCACGAAGATAACAACTGAACATGTCACAAAGGTTCGGAGTTTGTGGCGATCCACAAGCAGGCGTCCACCAAGTTTCGGCCTGGTTAACGCCGTTCACTCCTCAAATGGATGAGGAGCGTTTCCCGACGCTCCACTTCCAGGTGCCAAATCTAGCGCCGATCCCATTAAATCACCGCCATGCAAACAACCCGTCAGCCTCCGTTCAACATCGATTCGGGGCTATCTCCACGCCGGCTCATCCTCCAGGCTGGAGCAATCCGGGTCGCAGTACCTCCACGCAACCACCCGCCGATTGACAGCTCTACGACTCGGAGCAAATGGTCGGGTTCGTCCAAGAGCTCTACTGCCAACTACGTTCCTGCCGCTCCAAGGAGGAACAGCTCAAAGCCGCCACATCCGTGACGATGAAATTCGTTTTCAAATATGGACCATAACCGCACCATCAACATCGTAAATTGGAATGCTTGTTCCATCCAGAACAAAACAATTGAGCTCGGTGACTTCCTTAACAGGAAGACCATTGACATCGCCATCGTCACCGAGACACACCTCAAGCCAGAACTCAGCGTTTTAATCCTAGGATACCGGATTGTGTGACTTGATCGTAGTGGCTCTAGTGGATGAGGAGTTGCGATCACCCTGCGCTACAACATCAACTGCCATCTGCTTCCGAATTTTCTGCTGCAGTCTATCAAAGCCATCGGAATCGAGGTTGAAATTGCCGTCGGCTCTATCACCATCATCGCGGCCTATTGTTCCAAGCAAGCCAAGGCCGCTACCGGCACAACAACGGTCCTACTGAACAACATTCGCAAGCTAACTCGGAGGCAGGGGCAATTTAGCATCGCCAGTGACCTAAATGTGAAACACGAAACCAGGGAGAACACCCGGCGGAATAGGAACAGAATAATTCTGCAGGAAGAGGGCCACTACACCGTCCTGGGCCCGGATTCTCCCACCGGTTGAGTAGATCTGGGGTCCATTTGACAATCGACATTTTCCTCACCAACATGGGGAACAACAGGAGCTCAGCTCGGACCACTATCCGGTGGTGGCCGAAGTTGGCTCCTCGGTCAACCGGCATCATATTACCAGGTGGAACTACCATTGCGCCAGTTGGGAGAGGTTCCGACTATACGTTGACGACAACATCGATTTCGACATGCACCTTGATTCGATTGATGACATCGAACGGCAGCTACAGAGCATCTAGCAAGCGATCTCCCAGGCCCTGGAGCAAAAAGTACCGGTGATTGATTAGGTGAGTGACTCTGTACCCATTGATAGACCCACTAAAGGTGTAATACAATTACGAAACGCCATTCGAAGGCAATGTCAGCAAACTGGTTTGCCAACTCTTCAAAGTCACTGTTAACGAGCGACGAAAATTATTAAGGACAAAATGGTGGACCTCAGAAATAACAATTTTGCCGATAAGATCCGCTCTCTCCCAGATTGTGCAAAGCCGTTCTGGAAGTTGACTAAAATTTTAAAAATTAAGCCAAGGCCCATTCCACCGTTGATCCCATTAGACAGCAGGAGCTCTAAGGATCGATTGATAACTCCTGCAGAAAAGGCTGCTGAGATAATTCAACACTTCGTCAGCTCCCATAATCTCGGACAAAACATCATCAGTCTACACGAAGCTGCCGTTAGCGCGATATAACGAACATCCATCTAAGCCCCAACGATTTCACAGGGGAGTTGAAGATCTCTGCTGATGAATTGTTGACTTATATCAAAGGCTCAAAGAACATGAACGCCTCCGGTTTCGACAACATCATGAACTTGGAGCTCAAGCAATTGAGCCCCCAGTTTTATAACCATCTTGCGATGGTTTTTAACCATTGACTCCGATTTGGCTACTACCTCACGTGTTGGAAATCAGCCAAAGTCATCCCCATACAGAAACCTGGGAAAGATCCTTCATGTTCCAAGAGCTATAGACCCATCAGCCTTCTCTCAGAAGTGTCAAAACTGTTTGGGAAAGCGATCCACCGTCGGCTTCTCTCGTCTGCCGACGAGCTGAACATCTTGCTCGACGAGCAGTTCGGATTCCTCCGACTATTTCCATCCCACAACTCTTTCCTGGGCAAGTGAATCATAGCAGTGCAGCAGTAGGTGGGCTACAACCAACACCCTTTTCCGGATACGCGATAAACACCATGGCAAGAGGTGGATTACCCCCCGTATCGAATCCTAGTGGCGGAGAAACAGGTGCTGTTTTTAGTTTAGTTTATATTACAAAATCGTAAGTAATACTCACAAATCCATTCGTTGTTTTCTGCAACGAAACTGATTTGTTCTTATTATGAAGATACATTCGTAATTAACGGCGCACTCGCAACTGTCAATAGCACGAAGTTTTTGCGACACAGAAAGAACATTCGTACATTGTACGACAACAATACAAAGAGCTACGAATATTTGGTCACAAATTAAAAAGAAACGTCTCACTGGTGGTTGCATGAAGGACTGAACGATCTACTTTATCGACTCAAAATGTAATTGACAAAAAAGCGCAATCACGTGGAGTTGTCCAGCGTTTTTTTATATGTTTCTGACATGGGGTTCGAACCTGAATATTTGGAAAGTGCTGATTCTGAATCCGTGGTTGATCTTACTAGGCCACGCTGACTCGTGAGAGCATGTTTGATTAATGAGGATGAAGTTATAGCTCTCGACAGTGTTTTAATTTTTATTTTGGATTAGATAAATTATTCCCGCCCATACCAGCACAAACACCATAATGCATGAGGACGGTATAAATGAGAAACAGCGATTGGCTGATTATCACGAAGTTCATTTTGTGCATTTTACAAAAAGGTGTAAAGATAGCATTTCACCAGATAAAAAGCATTATGAATGTTTCATACAATAAACGAGAAACTTGTTCTATGTACAAAATCCATGTTTATGAAACGCGTGAAAGCTACTTTACGAAAATAAATTTTCAGTGCAGGGGCGACTGATTATCCAAGACACCTGGCTAAGTCAAACAAAGTGGGACGAAGAGGTGACAGAACCGGTTCGAGCTCGTTGGCGTAGGTGGGCTTCGCTGTTCAATGAAGTGGGGCAAATCAGACTTCCCAGACCCTACTTTCCAGGGTTCTCGGCCGTCGATGTAGGTTCGCTGAAGCTATACGTTCTCACAGATGCGAGTGAGGAGGCCTATGCGACCGCCATTTTTTTCCGTGATACATGGCAAGGTGTACTGCACATTAGTAATGGCTAAAGCTAAAGTGGCACCTTTAAAGGCGGTATCCGTACCTCGTCTGGAACTGATGGGTGCACTATTAGGACCCAGATTGGTAAAGGCAGTCGAAGAATTGGCAAAGGCAGTCGGAGAATATCATTAGTTTCCTATAAAACGGTGTATATTTTGGACGGATTCAGAGGCAACTTTAGCTTGGATTCAGTTACAACATCACCGATACCGTCAATTTGTGGCTTTCAGAGTAGAAGAGATTCTAAGCAAGATGGAAGCAGCCGAATGGTGATGGATTCCAACACAACATAATGTGGCCGACGAAGCCACTAAGTGGGGTGAAGGTCCCAGTACCAACGTCCACTCCCGATGGTTCAAAGGTCCGGATTTTTTTATACCTTCCGGAGTCTGAATGGCCGTGGAGGAAATCTGCAAAACCGCTCGAGACAAATGAAGAGATGTGGCCCTGCTTGGTACACCATGCTCAAGTCGTTGCAGATGTCATCAGTTGGAAGAACTTCTCCAAATGGGAACGCATGGTGAGAGCCATTGCATATATTCACCGCTTCGTAACAAACTGCCGCCGTCTATTGAAGAAGCAGCCGCCAATCTCTGGTTACTTGACGAAATAAGAATTGCAGCAATCGGAGAACAGTCTCTGCATATTAGCGCAGGCGACATCGTATCCGGACGAAATAGCAGTGCTGATGCTAGTACAAGGGAATCCGAAGAAGCACATCGAAAAAACAAGCCCGATTTAAAAGCTCTCTCCTTTTTTGGATGATCTTGGAATAATGCGGGTTGATAGTCGCATCGGAGCAGTTCCTTACGTCACGCACGACTTTAAGTTCCCTATTATCCTGCCACGTAACCATCCAATGACCACACCCCTAGTCGACTGGTATCACCGCAAATATCTTCACGCCAACCAAGCGACCGTTCATAATGAAGTTCGACAGCGTTTTCATGTGTCCAGTCTACGATCGGTAGTTCGTCGAGACGGTGCCAACTACAACAAAGATGGCGCCTTATCAGCTGCTCGGGTTGCGGCCACAGTTCATCCGTTCTCCTATGTCGGGTTGGATTATTTCGGTCCCATACAGGTTCGAGTAGGACGTAGCTGCGTGAAACGGTGGATCGCGTTGTTCACCTGCATGACGGTGAGATCCGTGCACTTGGAAATTGTCCATTCGTTGTCTACGGAGTCTTGCAAGATGGCCGTACGTCGCTTCATAGCTCGCAGAGGATCTCCTTTCGAAATATACTCCGACAACGGAACCAATTTTCTGGGTGCTAGTCGTGAGCTACGAAAAGAAATTGAAGCAATAGGAAAACAACTACAAGAGACGTTCGAATCATTATGCAGCGATAGGAACCCGAGTGGTGAAACGTTACTGACGGTGGTTACGGAAGCAGAAGCAATTGTGAACCCCAGACCTCTCACGTTTATATCCCTGGAGAACTCCAATCAGGAAGCGCTGACACCGAACCACTTCATCTTACTAAGTTCAAATGGAGTCGTACAACTTCCAAGAGCACTGGCTGAGCCGTCGAAGGTAGCCCGTACAATTTGGAATATGACTAGACAACTCGTTGACCAGTTGGGTCAATGGACCAGTTGGATCAGACGATGGGTCATTGAATACCTGCCGTCCATTGACCAACGAACTAAATGGTTTGACGAAGCGGAAGCACTCAAAGTGAATGATCTGGTGGTGATAGTGAACGACAATAAGCGCAACGGGTGGACTAGGGGACGTGTTCTGTCCGTGGTCAAGGGAAACGATGGACGTATTCGGCAAACGTGGGTGCAAACAACGGGTGGAGTTTTCCGGCGTCCGGTCTCGAAGCTGGCAGTGCTGAAAGTGCAAGCTAACTGTAACGTTGAATCGGTAGCGGAACCGAAAGGATGTAATAGGACGTTTATAGCACTGATTTATTGGGGTCAGCATACTAGAAAGACCAGATTGTAAGTCACATGGTAATTAATATTATTATACTATTTAAACTAAATAAAATTTGTTCAGCTTTAAGAACTCGGCAAACAACAATTGCGGTTCTCTATCGAGGTCCAAAAGATCTACCCAATGAAAAACAAGCTTGCTGTCTACAAGCAAATCATACTTTCAGTCATCAAATACGGCATTCCAACCTGGGAGAGTGACGCAAAAACACATCACCTAAAGCATCAGCGTGTTCAAAATAAGTTCCTCAGGATGATCCTGAACACTCCTCTGTGGACAAGAAGGGCTGAGTTCTACCGTCTGGCCGAGGTAAATATGCTCTATGATCGCTTTAGTGAGTCTACCCAGATCATCTGGTATCTGGTTCCCCACCCCTAGGATTTTAAAATGTTAGCCATAGTTTTAGTTTAAGTAGTTTATCAAATTTGGAAACTAACAATGACCCAAGGGCTGATCTGATTAATTAATTTAAACATAAAACACACAAAACACACCAAAGCTGAAGAGCCCATGGCGCTAAAACACTTAAAATGTTAATTAGTATATACACAGATAAAAAGAAACATTGCATTTTCTGCGTTATCTAATGCACATTAAAGGAATGCTAGATTTTGCAGAAAATAAATGGATATTTCATGAAAACTTAAGCCAGATAACGCCTGAATCCAGCCTGTTGTAGGAAAGATTACAAACATTTTCGTTGTTTACGCCTCCTTCGGCATGCATGGAGTTAAACGTTTCCCCCGTTTACGCGCTTGTTAAAATTTATTACTTTTTTCTGTGTAAGACAAGGAATGAAAATAAAAAAAAAACAAATTTAGTGGTAGTGCCAAAGTTTCTGTAGTAAGACTTCAAGAAATAAAGAACTATTTTAATATTGTATCACGTACAACATACTCCATTCTAAGTACTCTTACGAATCGTACACCGTCTTCATTACTGTTCGCGTGTACACCATAAACTTGTGAAAGCATTCACCCTAATAATGTGACTGCAACCAAACCCATGCAACTACATAGTCCGAATGATGCTCCTAAAATGACCAAAGCGTTGTCTGTTGGCGATAAGATGTAAGCCTACTTGATTTCAAATTCTCTTGTTGTAAAACACTTGCTGCTATACCAACCAACCATCTTTCCTCCATCACAACAACCATTGAATTTTCCAAATAAACTGTAGTTGCGTACACAAAGCATCAAAATCCGCGGGTGCCAAAACCTTGCCAGCAGACGTGTGACAAAATCAATTAAAACTGTACTCTCAAAAACCGTATGAGGTAATTTACCGTGACACGATGGAAAAGGCCCAATCTTTCGTGCAGTGTTTAGAAAATTACCTGTCCCAAAACAAAACAATTCAATTGTCTACAAGGTTGAGCCCCGTAGCCAAGTCATTCCCGGGCCAGAAGCGACGAACCTAGCCAAGTCAAATCGAACCACTTTCCATAGAGCACACACACGCACATCGAAGCAAGAAGAGCAGTAAGAAAAAGGTGTATTGTCATCATAATTATGTCCATCACTTTTGAAGATTGTCGTCACCGTCGCCGCGCTTCAGGTGGAATCACTGGCCGCGAAAGAAATGGTTAACCATCGGCAGAAGCTAAATGATGAACCGCAGTCGCTCTGCAACAAGGCGAAGGTTGCGTCCATCCGACTGAACTCCAGTGCGGCAGCAGTGTAGGCAAAAGTGAAGAAATGAGCATTAAGGTCTGGTAGGAAAATGAGTGCACTTATTGTGACCATAAGTCCGGAACCGAACCTGGTGCAAAGACCGACCACGGTACAAGTTGTCCAATTACGGGAAGCGGGAACTAGCTCGCGCGTGCGCATGCTTATGCTGTCAGAGGATTTTCGTTCACGGCTGTGATTCGCTCTATAAGATACACACACACTGTCCTCGATGGCACCAGCTGACGGCAGCACAGACCCATCATTTTTTGTTTAATCTCCAACCGGTGGGAAATTATGTGGAAAATAACCGCATGACAACAACTGTCGCTATCGAGTATGGCTCGGAAAATCGACGAGTCTAGTTTTGATTTTTGATTTCCTGTTCGATGGAGGTCAGTTTCACTAAACAATAAATGTTTTTTCTCCACCATGGGAACAATCTGGCTAAATCCACCTTTATGCACTGAGACCGCTTCACCCGCGCTTTGCGAAAGGCCAGTTCGGATCCATCGTGGTGGCCTCGCATGTGACTTCTATTTTATTTTTTGCCGCTCCTATTTGGCTTGCCATTTGATATAGATTAAATGGATGTACCTCGGGTGCAGAAAAGCAACGAATTTAAATCAAATCACGAAGTTGATGTTTTGCCTCCTCCAACCTCTGTGCCTTCGTCAACATCATGGGAAGATGATCCCTGCCCCAGTGCGGTGGCGGTGAAAAGGTTAAATCTATTGCTAAATGCTGCTGATGCAAATGGGCCCCGGCTAGCCAGCTAACCAACGAGACGAAAGTGTCAAACGGAACCTTCAATTCCTGCCCAAATCAACGCTTCGGTAGCCGAAGTAATTACACCTTTGTTATGTGTAACCTCCAACATAGAACAGCATGGGAAACCATTTCGGCTGTACGGCAACATTTGTACCGTTCAGGCCTGTTTTACAATCGAACAACATAATAAAATTGTTTTGCCCTTTTGGGGACAACAATAATGGATGCAATCGGTGGAATCACGCGTTAAACACGCGGGAGGGGATTCGAGAGATCCAGAAAGAGAACATGAGTGGAATCTCTGGGACCTGACGGAGACGGAGGAGACCCCAGTGATCCAGAGAAGCACGGATTAAGGGGGAAACACGGAGAACAATGCTCGAAACGATGTTTCATTTGCATAAACACCAATCGATTTACCATTAGAGAATGGGAGGAAGATACTTTCCAACCGGCTCCGCGTGGGAGTGCATTATTTCTAGCAACGGGCTTCGTTTTCGGAGGTGTGTGTTAGTGAATAAAGTTAAATGATTGTTAGTTTCAGGAGGATTGAGTATTGAAATTTTCTTCAAATATGTGGTTTGTTTGCGTGTTTAATATAGTTCGATAAAGGCAAATATTGCAAATCAGTCTTGTCCAATGAGAAGTGTATGAGAATCATGGCTCAATCTCGGATCCGGCCTTTGAAAATTGCACGAATTCTATATAATCATCAGACTGTTGCAAATTTTGAATTTTTTTAACGATTTCAAACTAGGCCATTCAAGCCTTTTAAAGTTCGAACTCATTTATTTTGAAAATAACTGTGAATAATCAGTAGAGCGGCAAAAAAAACGACAACCTTTAATTTTTAAATCGAATCCAATGTTTATAAGCTCGAAAAAAGACCCTAGGCGAAATTTAAGCTTCATCGAACGTGCTCAAGGCTGCGGCAGAATTGGCAAAGCTTGAGTTTTTTTAATCCTAAAAACGTCCCAAAAACCAGAACAGAAAAAAATATTAATGTTGGATGCCAAACATCTCAAATAGTCTCATCAAATCAAATCAGTTTATTGGAAGTGTATCAATTTTGTACTCAAATCAGAAAAATCAACATGATGAATTTGCGAAGCAATTACTCCGCAGAAAAACGAAAAAAACGCAGTAAATATGATCATTCAATAAAAGTTCAACCGAGCTCCAACAAGAATTAGGTAAACAATTGTTTAATATAGTGTCCTTTAAAATAAAGTGTTTTAGTTGCAACTTTTTGCAATTTTACAAGTTTTTTTTTAATTTTTTGTAGATAAATATCAATCGTTGTTATACCTGTAGATATGCGAAAAGCGGGTTATTTGTTATAAAACCAATGAATCATCCTGTGTATATTGATGTGCCACCTCAACGGTACTAAAGGACACGCTACAGCAGGTTTACAAACTTTATTTTACAAATTTTGTGTAGTGTTTTGCTTTAAATTGAATACCAAGAAGGTCAAATATCAATTTAAAAAAATATGAATAAATAAATGGTGAATTACATAAGTTTAAAGATAAATAAATTTATTGAATAATAAACATTATTAAGTTTATAAATAAATACATTAATAATTTTTTCAACAGATGAAAAAAATAATTGACAAATTATTTAATTTTCAAGTAAAGAATATAATAAATTTTTCATCAAAAGATGAACACAATTGATTCATAATAATTATAATTAAATAAATAAGTTAATAATAAATACAATAAAAAAATGTAATGTACAAAATCACTAATAAATCAAATAATATATGAATAGATGGAAAAATAAATAAATGAATACATTTATAAAAAGATTAATTAATAACCAAATAATTTAACGAAAAAAAATCAAATGAATAAATAAAGGAACAAGTATATAAATAAATATTTATATAAATGAATAACTGAATGAACAAATGAATCAATCACTAAATAATTATTTTTTTTTATTTGAGGAAAAAATACCATGCAATATCGTAGTTGCTAATCCATTACTGATCAGAACTAGTGTTATTGCACAGCGAACTATGATGGAGCTTTAGAGTAGCTTAACATCTTCAATGTACAAGTTCACTAATTATATTAATAGAACAGTAACGGCGCCAGCCTTGTCCTCACGGTCCTTGGGAAGGAAGGAAGAAGGATAATTAGTTTGACAATCGTTGTTTTTAGAGACCGTTATCACCACTGCATCTCTACAATTGCCAAAGGAAAGATAACTGTGTTAGTGAGGCAGGTTATTTTTAGATCATGGATGCACTGTGGTAAGTGATGCGATCAATGAACGCGCCATAGACTGCTTTTTATTTTTTAAATCTAGTGGTGATAGAAGGAGGCAAGTGACAAGGAAAGGGACGAGCCTGGGATTGAACTCTCGACGATTCGCTCAACAAGCAAAACGGGTAACCACTGAGCAACTCAGCCGCGTCAACTGATAAATGAATAATTAATAAATAAATTTATAAATATATATCTGAATGTATCTATGTAAATAAAAATTCTGAATTGATCAAAAACATTAAAATAAGGTTTACAAATAATATGACAAATGTTTAAATATTTAAGTAGATAAACGAACAGATAAAAATATATCTAAATAAAATCAGTAAATATGTAAACTATTAAAAATAATTGATTCAATTTTTAAATAAAAATATGAAAAAACGCGAAAAGCATAAATAAAGATATAAATAAAAAAGCAGATACATCTATGAAAAAAAAAATATAAATATATATATCAAAAGAAAAAAAGAGATAAACAAATAAATAAATCAATAATTATATATATTTCTATAGTTTATATTTTTCTTTGTATATTAATTACAAAGAAAAATATAAAAAAAAACATGAAATAAATTGTATTATGAATAAGTTTTTGTAACAACGATTAAAGGTATAAATTAATGAATAAATAAATTAATCAATTATTTTACAAATGGTCATATATATAAAGGATTATAGGCTTTGTGCACAAATTACGTAACGCAAAAAACGGGATTTTGGACCCCCTCCCTCCCCTATGTAACAATAAGTAACACGTGACCAGACTCCCCCCTTTAATAACGTAACGATCAAGGACCTCCCCCCCCCCGCATTTCTAAATTGTGATAAAATCATCACAAAAACTGTTATTGTTGAATCCTAGAGGGTTTGAGCTGTTTAGTGGAATACCTGTAACTAGAAATTAGAAGGAAAATTAGTAACTTCCATTTAATTCCAACTACCTTTGCTTATCTTCGACAGATACGCGTATTTCGTCTACAATGTGTAGACTTCTTCAGTGTCTCGTACTAATAACTCGACAAGTCGTAATTTTTCTTCTAATTTCTAGTTAATTTTTTATTTTTCAATTCAACCGTCGAAGCAATGCAAAGGTGCATTGTTTCCAAAAATCTTATTTTTTGATTAAACAATAAATGCTTTTTGTTTTCAATAAAAGCCTCCTTTGCAGCGCTTTAAGAACCAAAAAAAAATTGCTGTTCAAAGGAACCAAAATTTAAAACTATGGCGATAATTGGTGCAGTGTTTCAGTCGTGGCAAACGTGATTAGTAATACAAAAACATTTTTTTTTAATATTAATTTTTCTTCAAAATATGGATTGAAGGCTTTAATTTGACGATTTGAACGTGGGGTTTTCCCAGAATTTTTCAAAATAGTTCTTAACTAGTATAAATTAACCCTTTTCTAATTGCTACCTGCTACTTTGCTTGGCACACAGGAAATTTTAATAATGAAAATTGGTAATTCACTTCTGATTTTTTATCTCAAATTGGTTATTTTGTTACGTAACGATTTTAAAACTCCCCCTCCCCCATATGTCACAATAAGTAACGGTTGCTCAACCCCTCTCCCTCCCTTTCATGCGTTACGTAATTTGTGCACAAAGCCCTACAGAAAAATTAATTATTAACAAATAACTTAACAAAAATATTGTTGAAAACTAAATGAAAACTTAACAGATACATAAATGTGGAAACGAATGAAGAAAATATAAAAATGTATAAATAATTTAAGAAACAAATGAATATATAAGCAAGTAAATTAATTAATCTCTTGATAAAATCACAAACTTAGAGATTATTGACATGCAATTATTCCGCAATTATTATTATTATTTATACAATTTATTATATAATTAATAAATTAAATTATGCATCAACAAAAAAAATGCACTTTCACTTCTTTTTTTTTAAACACTATTTTAATAAAACTTTTTTGAGCGTATTAGTAGAACGATTGTGAATGGGAAACTAGGAGAATTTAAAATTAACACTTCATTTGATCACTTTTTAAGAAATAAAAAATAATACATTGAAACACTTTATCAAATTTTCGCTAGTAAACGCGAGCCAATTCCTTTCAATTCCACTACGAGCTTATCTTTTGACAGATAGGCCTATTTCGTCTACTACTTACAGACTTCTTTAGTGTCGAGTAGCCTGAATGAAGAAAATATAAAAATGAATAAATAATTTAAGAAATATATGCAAAATTCATAAACAAATTAATAAATAAGCAAGAAAATTAATAAATCTCTTAATAAACTCATAAGTTTGCAGATGTGTATGTCAAAAGATTAATTAATAAATTACATTATGTATCAACAAAAAAAATGTATAAGTCAATTAATAAATGAATAAATAATTAAATAATTTAGTAAATTTAGTAATACATAAAGAATTTCATGTATAATTGAATAAATCTATGCCTGAGTACATGGAGATATGAATAAAGAAAGAAATTTAATAAATTAAATAATAAATAAAATAAATATGATGTATGATGTAGGATATGAACTACCCATTGTAGCAAGAAAACTAATTCCAACCGCAATGATCTCTTCTCTTTGTAAGACTTGATTAAGCTTAAACAACCAATGATTATCCTTATCTTGGCATTGTATGAAGAGCTTAAAAAAACGGGTTGGTTTTGGTAGGCTTTTGGTAGAGCTTAAAAAAACGGGTTAGGTGGTAGGCAACATCATTTATCATTTCCGCAGGGATATAAAGAATTTCCTTCTAGCAACAAAATTGAACAATTGGTCAAAAAAGCAAGCTATCTAAGATGATGATGCCCTAATGGGCGGGAAGAAGTGCCAGCCCTCTATTCACAAACTGTTAGCAATAGAGAGTTGGCATTCCCACACTCCCCATCCAGAGTGCTTCAATCGGGTGCCCTAATGGTTACTCTCATTCCCATATTTTATTTTTATCATAGTGTATATATTTATGTAAATGAAAAACACTAAAATCATTCGTTTCTATTACATATGATCTTCATTCGGTTGATGCTGAAATGCAAAAAAATGTTGTGAAGTAACAAAGTGTAGAGTTGTGTGGAGTTGTTGCTTAAGCACGTTGTCGTTCGATTTCAAAATTTTGATTTTGGATAACCTGAAAAAGTTTGTTGAAATATTGAAATTTTACAAAACTAACATTTGAACATTTAAACTAACTGATGCAATGGTCACTATTTTTAGCTTGCCCCCGGTTTTTCTAACAGCAATCTGCTTCTATTTTTGCTGGCTTAATAGTTATTGCTACTGAGTTAGGAAAACATTGAAGATTTGATTAAAAGGGAATTGAAGACAAATCGGCATAAAAAAAGTCATCCATGAAGTAAAATCAATAAAACAATATTATAAAATGTAATGATATTAGGAGTTTTGATAGAGTACTGACAAAAATTGAACTGTAAAATCAGTCACAAGCAGAGACATAGTAAGAGTCGGTGGCGCCCCTGGCAAACCAAGAAAATTACGCCCCAACATCTTTTATTGCTTTGTTGTGTGTTTTGTTTCAATTCGTCATTTTATACACTTTTGGATGATTTGTGACTCTTGTTGACAACATTATTTATACTGTGATACTCTGCGTATAATAGCGAATAATTAACACGGTTGAATTAAATTTATTAACAAATCAATGAATATATTAGACATGAGAAGTCAGGTCCGTACTCAGGTACCACATCTCCCCCTCTTTAGTCAAAAGGAATTTTAAGATACACAGTCTGCAAATCTGCAAGGTTTCTTTGTTACACGTCGTTGTCTGCAACTGTTGTGGGAATCGTTTCCGTCGACACTGTCAGATGGTGACACCCTAAGGTGAGAAACATTCATATCGTACGGTTTACCTGTCACTGGATCATCGATAGTTACACGCGGTCCTGGGCGATGCGTAACAACAAACTCCTTCGGGTTGAACGTTGTTGTCAATTTGTTCCCTGGCAAAAGGTTCTGCATAAGCACTGAGTCGCCAGTTTATAGGGAAGATTTCTTGGCACGGTTTCGGTGGTCTTCTTTTGGATGGTGTCGTCTCGATGTCCTCCAGAGCGGATATCTTTGATCTGAGCGTCCTCCCGTGCAACAACTCTGTCGGAGTTTTCCCAGTGATCGAGTACGGCGTGGTGTAGTACATTAGCCGATAGTCACGCTTCAACCGGGAGCGATTTTGGCGCTCTACCAGGCCATTTTCCTGTTGCCAGTAGGAGGTTGAGTGCCTGAGAGTGCCCTTTCAGTTTACTGTACTCGTCCAACTCGGTTCCCACAAATTCGCGTTATCTAACGTGATTGTTCGTGGGTAACCAAGGCGACAGAAAATTCGGTCAAGCTTCTCTACTGTTTCTTTTGCAGTAATTCTGATCATCGTCTCCACCTCTTCATACCGGCTAAAATAGTCTATTATAACCAGAAGATGAGTTCCACACGGCATAACCCCGAGGAAGTCAATGGCAATCTCAATCCATGGCTTTGAGGGCATCTCACGTTGGCTCATCGGTTACGGTCTATTGGGCAGGCCTACCAATCTACATCTTCGCATGACTCAACTCTTCCTTCGGCGTCACGGTCCATTCCGGGCCACCACACTCGCTCGCGCAAACATCGCTTCATAACCGATTCGCCCAGGTAGCCCTCATGAGCCAGGTCCAGTATACGTGGTCGTAAACAATCTGGAACAATCAGTTTATTTCCCCTGACCCCCCACAAACCCCAATTCGGCCTTCAAAAGAACATATGATTTGACACGTTCATCATCCCAGTTTCCGGTACGCAAACACTACTTCACAGCTTCCAAAGTAGCATCGGGGCTGGTCTTCTCTTCAAGCTGCTGCACGTCAACTGCTGTGGATTCAAGGCCAGCATCATAAATTTACTTTCAGCGTCAAACTCATAAGGTGGCTGTGCGTCAACCAGTGTATAAAGGGTGATACGGTCAAAATTTGGTCAAGGGAAAACGCGTGTAAATCGGTGAAATCGTTTATTTAAAAAATCAAATTAAATTTCTTTTTCAATGTAGAAGGAGATGTTCGCTCATCACCATGAGGCACCAAGAGTGAACAACAATGTTTTTTGGCTAGAATGAAAGATGTGAAGAAAGTGTTGGAAAGGTCCGTCAGAGTGCGGCAGGTAGGAAAATTAACAGATGTTTTGAAAATTGAGCGAAAGGGCATGTATCCAATGGTACTCGAACCATGGACGTCAATCTTTGCCATAACATCCCACTGCGGGGTAGGTTGTAGCGACGGAACAAGTCCGCCACTTCAACAGGCAAAAATCGACGTATGGAAAGACGCTCATGTACCACTGTGGCTTGTAAAGTTTATTCTTAGCGATCTATTGTGTGCACTCTGTTTACTGATGCGCACATGGGAGAGGAACTCTCTCCTTTTTTGGGTTTGTTTTGATTCGCACCGACTGACGATCACTAAAAGTTTTTCTCGTCGTCTTCAACGTAGAGACCTCGGAGAGAAACATCGTGAAGCGATGCGATACTGGTCCCCACCAGTATAATTAATGGTTACCACCATTTATGGGTTTACATACACGGAGAATACATAACATAACAATTAATGTATTCTTTTTCAAGTTCAATTAGTATAAAATTCAGGAAAAATATTCAGTTAGGCTTCCGCTTTTCCAAATCCGAATTGCCGGGCCTTATGCCTGACCCCTGCCATCAGATTTTGTACAGCCACCTTGTCCACCTTCTTCGCCGCAGAAAGTCAGTTTGCCTTGAACTGCTGCTCGTCCTTAGCAGTTTTTTTGGTCTTCTTTAGCTTCCGCTTGACAATAGCCCAGTATTTCTCAATTGGGCGGAGCTCTGGCGTGTTGGGAGAGTTCTTGTCCTTGGGAACCACCTTCACGTTGTTCGCGGCGTACCACTCCATGGCCTTTTTACCGTAATGGCAAGATGCCAAATCCGGTCAAAACAGTACGGAACAACCGTGTTTCTTCAGGAAAGGCAGCAGACGTTTATTCAAACACTCTTTCACGTAAATTTCTTGGTTGACAGTCCCGGAAGCTATGAAAATGCTGCTTTTCAAGCCACAGGTACAGATGGCTTGCCAAACCAGATGTTTCTTTGCGAACTTTGACGGTTTCGTGTGCTTGAAAATATCTGCTACCTTTCCCCTTCCTTTTGTCGTATAAAACTCCTGTCCCGGAAGCTGCTTGTAGTCGGCTTTGACGTAGGTTTCGTCGTCCATTACCACGCAGTCAAACTTCGTCAGCATCGTCGTGTACAGCCTCCGGGATCGCGCTTTGGCCGTCGTATTTTTGTTTATCATCGCGATTTGGAGTCACTACCTTCTTGTAAGTCGATAGTCCGGCTCGTTTTTGGCTCGATGCACGGTTGTAGACGATACACCCAGCTTATTTGCGGCATCTCGGAGAGATAGGTTAGGGTTTCGCTTGAAACTACCGGCAACTCTCTTTGTCGTCTCAGCGGCTTCCGGTTTTCGATTTCCCCCCGATCCAGACTTCCTGGCTGTCGACAAACGTTCCCCAAACACTTTAATTACATTTGTAACGGTTGATTTGGCAACTTTTAGCGATTTTGCCAACTTTGCGTGCGAGTAGCTCAGATTTTCGCGATGCGCGAGCAAAATTTTGATACGCTGCTCTTCTTGCTTGGACGGCATTTTGACAACTGAAGAGTGAATTCCAAAATCAAAATAGGAGCAACATTCTACACACACACACCTTCAAAATGAGAGGTGTTCAGGTTTTTTAAATGCAAAATTGAAAGAAATACGTCAAGTTGATATTGACCAAATTTTGACCGTATCGCCCTTTAGTATAAATGCTTTTCCGTATAGGTTTTCGACGTTCTGTTTGTTCCAAAGATTGGATCTTTGGAAACATTCAGCCAAGTCCTGCAAAGCACTTTTTTTAAGTTTTGAGGTTTAGGTTTTGATTTTCACGTAGGACTACGTTTCTTTTTTCTATACCGGGTGTAATTTCAAAATTTTGAAAAATGAGAGCGTTACGCAAACGTGAGAGGTTTTTGAACGCTAATAACTCTCGTTTAACTGGACACAATGACATCATTCATGCACCATATGGTCAGAAAAACTTACCAAATTTTTGAAACTGAAACTACAATTAAGTGCTATAAGTATAAGTAGTCCAATTTGTTACATAAAATTTACCTACTTTTGCTACCACACAAATCATACAAATGTTACGAAACACAAATTTACCAAACAGTAAAAACGGAAAAAACAGCGTTCGATGAACACTGTAAAGCATCCATTGACGTTTAACTTTTTCTCCATTTGTCAGCTCTTTGTAAAACCAGTTAGCATCAAGAAACCTGAGTATGAAAACTGAAATTTCACAAAACAGCACGAGCACCTTCAGCTTCAGCGCCCCTGTGGCCTGGCGCCCCTGGCGGGGGCCACTTTCGCCACCGCCTCACTACGCCCCTGGTCACAAGGCAAATGTCACACAGCGCTACATGAATCAGATCAGCTCAGATTTGGCAGATGCCATTTGAAAACCGGAAATGAAAAATACATTCAGTAATAAGTGCAAAAACCTTCCACAGGTTCCACGCCAGTTTCTTGTATTCAAGGCACTATATACATTTTAATCATGAGAGGAAAACAAACTGAAAATTACATGTGTGCCGCCGGCTGTTGAAAAACTTGCGCATTCATCATGAACCAGAAAATTTAGACAATGTGGAGTTGGCATTCCAACTCGCCCCATCCAGTGTGCATCATTCGGGTGCCCTAATGGTCCCACCCATTCCCATGAAAAATTTATAACATAGTGTAAATATTTATGTAAATGAAAAATACTGAAATCATTCGTTTCTTTTATATGTCATGAGAAATAAATCAATTTCAAATTAAATTATTTTTCAATATCGGATGACCAGGAAGAACTGAAATACAAAGGAGGGTACATCCCAAATTTCGATAACATGCAACCAATTCTATGTGCAATAATATACTATCATATCATTAAAACAACAAAAAGATAAAAACTGTATTTTGCCTCTATTTTCCGTAATGTCCTTTTATGTTATTAGGATGCATTTAAGGCAAGGATGATCCTAAAGCAGGGAGCAACTATGTACCTAATGTGAATAGTAAAATTCTTAATGTGACCTTCAGGCACACGATCATATGTAGCAGGTGGAAAAACTACTTGATGTGATATTTCCACAATGGAACTAACTCTTAGCTTCGGGTCTTGACCAAGAATCCCTACTGAGCTCTTGCGGCTAGTTTAGCACAGTTAAACTTATTTTGTAATTTTCAATCTATTTGCATGCACATAAAAAGAGCATGCAAATAACTTCAAAATCACACATGAGGCTTTAAATTTACACGACTTGAAAATCACATGTTGTAATATTTGCTCGGTTGAGTTTTACATGACCTACTTCAGATGCTCGCATCGTTGATTAATACATTCAAATGTATTTTTTCACGTGAGAGTGACAGATAAAAAGAAACATTGAATTCTCTGCGTTATTTAATGCACATAAAGGGAATGCTAGATTTGGCAGAAAATAATATGATATTTCGTGTAAATTAAAGCCAGATAACGCCTGAATTTAGCCTGTTGTACGGAAGAATGTTATCATTGTTGTATGGCACATGAAAAAATGCAAACAATTTCGTTGTTTACGCCTCCGTTGGCTTAGAATTCAACGAGGGGAAATTTTACGCGCTTCTTAATATTAATTATTTTTTTCTGTGTGGAATAAATAACGATCGAGAGAGAGAGAGAGAGAGAGAGAAATATAATTATCTTATTTATTACCCAAACCAATGGTCCATTTCACAGTGACGTCACACCTCAGATTTGACAGGTACTGGAGACCTTGTGTTCCGAAATTCGTGTATGAAAAACAAGGATGGGTAACACCACGGTTACTGCTATCTCTTATACACAGGAAAAAATAATTAATTTTAACAAGCGCGTAAAATGTCCCCTCGTGTAATTCCAAGCCCAAGCAGCGTAAACAAAGATATTTTTTGCAATATTTCATGCAACAGGCTAGATTTAGGCGTTATCTGGCTTAAATTTACATGAAATATCCCATTATTTTTTTTTGCCAACTATAGCATTCCCTTTATGTGCATTAGATAACGCAGAAAATTCAGTGTTTCTTTTTATCTGTGTACTCTCATGGTGAAAAGTGAGGTTAATTTTTTCATGCAATGCTCTATAAGTTGTTTATCGAAATGAGAAGATTCAGGTTGCTGCGATGGGAGAATTCGGATAAGTATCAGTGAACAGATCAAAACACAATGGATTTTGAAACAGCAATAAAATCTACTTCACACTGTTCGGAAGTTGTTACTTCGTATATTTACTATATACACAGATAAAAAGAAACATTGAATTTTCTGCGTTTCTAATGCACATAAAGGGAATGCTAGATTTGGCAGAAAATAATGGGATAGGTAAATTTAAACCAGATAACGCCTGAATCCAGCCTGTTGTATGAAAGATTGCCAATATTGTTGTATGGAAAATGAAAAATTGCAAACAATTTCGTTGTTTACGCCTCCTTTAGCTTGGATTTAAACGAGGGGATATTTTACACGCTTGTTAAAATTAATAATTTTTTTCTGTGTACTATTCAACAAGTAGTATTTACTATTTACTACTCGAAAAGTAACAAAGAGTAAGCTTAGATGTTTTCAAAAAGTTCTATTTTGTCCTCCGCTCTTGAATACTGAATGACAGCTAAACAAGCATAACAGCACGAAACCTTATCCGAAAAAAAAATCCATGTAAGAAGGTTTACGATCATGTAAATTTATATGAATATGCATTGAAAAACGTATTCAGTGCGATCTATTATCCTTGCACCGTGTACTTATGTATGATCCGATGAAAATACGCGTATTTTTCAATGTTTATCAATGTTCCCGATATGTGCATAAAATTGTATTTAAAATTCAACAAAGCAATGGATTACATTGATATATTTTTACCATTTGATCATTTTACATCGCATGTAATTTTCATTATCATCATCAAGTACCTCATTGTACATGAAATAAACTCTGATTAACCAAAATATGTTTTGTGTTACTGCAAAACTACTACAGTGAAACACAAAAACTAAGTGTTGAATTGTGTTGTGAGCTATTTCGGAAAGTCGAAAACGGATATTGTCCTCCCTTAGCTCAGTTGGTAAAGGCGCAGCTACAAAGCACCAGCATGCTGAAGGTGGCTGGGTTCGATTCGTTTTAGGAAAAAATTCTCGTCTCTCTGGGCATAGGGTATGATTTTACTTACCGTACAATTATACAAATGCATAAATGATACCTGTTATCAGAAGCTCTCAATTAATAACTGTGGAAGTGCATTTAGAACACTAAGTTGAGAGCAAGCAATAAGCTAATTGTGAAAGCTATAAGCGAATTGCGAAAGCAATAAGCTTGAAATGCTAAAGAAGAAGAAGGGAACGTATGTTTCATGAAACTATCCTATGGAACCTTCCATCTGATTTCTCGTCGCTTAGAATCATTAGGCTTTTTAGTGAAATTCGCCAATCCAATTGCTTCAGTTCAAATCAGTCCGTGGAAGTCAAAGAGTACCCAAAATTGCTATGTTTTCTTTGGTGTGCAATCCACACCACCTCTCACTGCGTGCGGGGGTGTCGCACAAATGACAGCAACACCGTTTTATGGCGCGAAGCTAAAGCGTTATGCTGCCGTCGGCGAACGATGCCTCTTAATTAATCGTTCATGTTGAGCGGATGGCTTTCAGTTGGCGAAAAAAAAGCTCAGAAAACAAAGATGATCGATCGTCTGCCAGCCAAGCCAGCCAGACGCGCATCGCCGGTAGATGATCTTGCGCAAGGAACATACGAACGAGCCTTCACCTGAGCCAGTTCCTGTGTCGCCGCCGCCGCCGGTGTGTCTTATGCCGCCCGACCGATGCAACGCAACGCGAGGGAGTGTGCAGTGTGAGAAATTGAAAGTGCATCTTTATTACAGTTCTTTCGAACCCACGGGATTGCACAATGCTCGCTGGCAATTATTGGTAAAGCCGGATTTGCAAATGAGTTTATTATAAATTATTCATTTGGTGGGCTAAAATATTGCATTTTTTTTCTATGGGCTAAAAAGTGTGAACGGGGAAGAGAATATTGAGGTTTGTGACACTCGCCAGATTCACCACACCTTCGAATCTGTTGATGAATCACACAGCGAGCGGTGATTGGTTGGTTCAATTCTTCTCACAGTAGGCACGGATCTACGGCCTGTACGGAAAGGGTGCAACTGTGTCACCCGGCAACAAACAATCATCACATTGCACAGTGTCGAATCGGTTTATGGTGGTTATCGAAATGTATGCAACTGGATCAATGTTAATGGTAATGGGTTTAGGCGGCGTGAACGGAGGAAGCTGAATTTTTAATTGAACCAGCATATAAGTCCAACGTGACGTATGGAGTTTGTGTAATTCATAAGCAAAATGCTGGTAATAAATTTCCCGATGTGAGTGCAGCAAACAAACGATTTGGTCTATCATAAGCCTTCAACGTTCAAGGAGAAACGAAACTTCTGCACCTCATCCGCCCCACTTGCAGAAAACTTAGCTCGTGTCCAACTTAAATTAAGTTGTCTTCTCAAAGAATGACATGATTTTCAGTTCCCACTCAAACTAGACCACAAACTCCCAGTGGAGGTCTCAACCTAGCCTGAATCATAAACGAGACGGTCGAACGAAAAACCATCCGATCGTACCCATCAGCAGGTCGACACATGTTTAAATCATTTATTACATAATTATCGAGCCCCAACAAACGGAACAAGAGCGAGTGGAGAAGTTCTCTTCTCAAGTCATAGCCAAGCCAGTTGGGATGGATGGTGTCACGTCGTGCCCACTTGGCTTGTCTAGAAACGAAACACGACAGATGAGGAAAGGCCTTTTCGCGAAATCATGTCATTCCGTTGGTCTAGCGAGCTAAGCGTGTTTTAGTTTTTGGACCATTACCAAAGGACAGACTCCGGCGAGGCACCGAGACGTGATGACAGCGGAAAAAAAACGCTCCAACGCCTGCAACGGCTCTGAGTGCTGTTGTCAATGTCCAGCATCATTGTTCCTCGTTTCTGTTCCACTTCGGGCAAATGGAGACTAAATGAAGACTTTACCTTTCGGATTTGCCCCCTTCCTCCCATCAGAAGAGTAACCAACGACGAGGGAGTTCAAAATTAGAAAAACGGACACGACTTCGACATAACTAACCAAATCCATTACACCCGGTTCCGCTCAGGGGAAGTATAGGGCAGAGAATCTTAATGACATGTTTGGTTAATGTTTTAGAAACATAACATTAGAACATGGTGGTGGACTTGAAAACAAAACAGAGTTGAGGGGAAAAAAAGGGAGAGTAGATTAGTAACACTCACGTTTACGTGCGATGGAGGTCACCGCATCATCGTTGGTTGTGGTGACGAGAAAACGACCCCATTGTTAGGCGGGGGCGAGGAGTCGCGGCAATTTCCACGGGATTGGAGTTCCTAGCGGTTTTCGAAACTGCGGTTTGTTACTCAAGGTAGGAGCTGGTGCTGGAGGGCACGACCTACAGCAGCCAGAACATGTTGTGCAGCATGTTTGGGGGAGAAGATGCATAAGAGGCTGCTGACCTTTTGAGATTAGCTACTATGTAACAGAAGGTTGCTGAAGTTATTGGTAAAGTGAATATACAGTAGCGCTCAAAAGTCATTTGACAAACAGTATTTAAGTTATCATAAAACTCAATTTAAACTTTTTCCGGAAAATCTCAAAGTAGTGCAAGTATATATAAAAAACAAACCCGGTGGAGTGTATTGCAACAATATGCAATGTTCATTTGTTTTTGAAACAAAAAATAACATATTTCAACGAGTTCAAATGTGATTTGACAAATGAGAAAAACAAAGAAAAGTTAACATATTGCACAAAATGATATCATTTTCAGTAATCGCAGGATAGCTGACATCAGTACTTAGTAGCAAAGCCTCGTGATTGCATAACAGTCTGACATCTGCATGGCATCGATGCCATAAGATTAGTAATATGGTGCGGTGCGGTGTTATTTTATTTTATTCCTCCTGGAGGGCCTCGTAAAAATCGTCAAATAAGAGTAGTTTCGGGTTCGTACACGTCTTTCGAGCTCTTAACACAAGTGTTCAATGGGATTCAGATCAGGACTTTGACTTTGCCACTCCATAACCTTGATTTTTGCATTATTAAAATATTCCTTTAGCAGTTTCGAACGATGTTTGGGGTCGTTATCCTGTTGGAAAGTCCATTTCTTCGGCATTTTCTTTCGTGCAAATGGCAACATGTGATTTTTCAATATATCTCGATATACCAGTTGGTCCATGATGCCGTTGATACGTACCAACGGACCAACCTCACTTATTGACGAGAAATGCAAAAATTCCGTGCAACTTGAGCTTGTGAACGTTCTTCTTCCAAATATTTCAGCACGCCCTCCCTGAGCGCTAGGGGTATTCAGATCGTTTGGTTTGATCCTATGATCGCTATTTGAACATTCATTTAGTGATATGAAAGTGAAATATTAAACTTACCACGAATAAGCACTTTATCAAATGACTTTTGAGCTGTGGAATTACAACAAAACAGGGTTAAACCCTCTGATCCAAACGGAAATGCGCAACTGATAATACCAAACGAATCGAGAACCATAACAAAACAAAAAAAAACGTCATATCGGTTGCGGTTGGCAGTGTTGCCGTTCTTGTTTTTCAAAAAAAATGAATGTCAAATCACTTATGTGCGTTACTGTATAGAGAAATTAGAAACCAAAAAAAGATCCACTATCACTTTTTTTTAAAAACACTATTTAAAAAAAAACTTTTTTGAGCGTATTAGTAGAACGATTGTGATTGGGAAACTAGGAGAATTCAAAATTAACACTTCATTTGATCACTTTTTAAAAATAAAAAATAAAACATTGAAACACTTTTTTAAATTTTCGCTAGTAAACGCGAGCAAATTCCTTTAAATTCCACTACGAGCTTATCTTTTGACAGATACGCCTATTTCGTCTGCTACCAAGAAGTCTGTAAGTAGCAGACAAAATAGACCTATCTTTCAAGATAAGC
This sequence comes from Aedes japonicus, assembly GCA_034211315.2. Lineage (NCBI taxonomy): Eukaryota > Metazoa > Arthropoda > Insecta > Diptera > Culicidae > Aedes > Aedes japonicus. Next base: position 70,210 of record JASCZW010000735.1, read on the forward strand.
TCGTAGTGAATTTAAAGGTTGCTCGTGTTTACTGCAATTTGAAAAAGTGCTAGTGTTTTATTTTTATTTTTAAAAGTGATCAAATGATGTTAATCTTAAATTCTCCTAGTTCCAATCAAAAAGATGACAAACGTTATCGTTGGATCGATAATCGTTGGATATGGTAACATTAACTTATTTTATCAACTATGATATCTATTTGTTAAAATCTTGTAATTTGTATATGTCATTTTAACCTTTAGAGTAACTATCAATCTAAATGCATCTCACAGATGGGTCACTTAGATGCTTGAAATCTATATATATAAAACAGAGCGGCATACGTAAGACCGCGCATAACTCGAGAACGGATCGTCCGATTTAAGTTGTTTTTTTTTTTGTTTTGTTCGGCAACGCCCAATTTATAGAAGGAGAAAGTTGGACAAATTTATGGGGAAAATGAAAACTTCGTCAATGATAGATTTTCAATACATTATGTATGGTATTTTTTCGTTTTGATCGAGTTATCCTGGACATGGAGCGGAGTTGACGATGATAGTCCACATGACATTTCTCTATTTCACAGGTGTCTTTATTATTCTGGTTTTGGTTAATGTTCGTGGTCCAGCTTTGTTTGTGGTCCAGCTTTGTTCGAGTTGTTTTGGACTGTGGGTGATCTACTATGTGCGACACATCGAGAGGCCTGTCAGCGGTTGCAATTGTTAGAAAACCACACACTGGGATACAATACATGAGAATTACTGTACCTGCAAACAAATTCGTACACTGTTTGCAATCAATCCTCGACATGTTTTCTATCAAATGTAGTCGAATTGTGGAACAAATACAAGGATGACATGGTTGATGATATTTTACATAGAGCTCGCACAACCACTGTGAATTACAAGCTGGAAATTAACAACGAGATGCGCAACGAGGCGCTGGTTTTGGTCGAATACAAGTGTTCACTCATTTGCGGCAGTGACTCCTCAGCAAGAGGACGTATACGACACGTTGATGAAAGCGATTAACGACTGAAATGGGGGCGTGTTCTTCATCAATGTACCTGGCGCAACTTGCAAAAAGTACATTATTTCATTGGACGACCATTGGAGGCACTCGATCGAACTATGCAAGATCTGCGCAGTAACTCGAGGCCTTTAGGAGGTGCAATGATTTTGTTGCCAGTTGATTTTCGACAAACACTACCTGTCATTTCACAATCTCTAAGCTATCGTATTTAGGGCGCTATGTAAAAAAGCTACAGTTGAAGAGAAATATATGAGTTCCCTTGCAAAATGATCCGTTTGCCGAGGTTTTTTTGAAACAATTGTTGGGGATTGGCAATGTATTGATTTCGTTCCTGCCGAATGTCTGCCATTTCACAACGACGAGACTCATTACGAGTGTTTTCAAAACACCATCCAGAATTATGAGAACCAAGATTAGTTAAGTGCACGTGCGAAAAATAAGGATGCCGGGGATTTGAATTTCGTGATTAAAAATGTTATTTCTGGACAATTACATTCGTTTAACTTATTTGATTGTGTGACTAATCCAGATGACGTAACCAATTATCCAACAAAATCTCTGAATTCATTTGATTTTCAGGATTACCACCATATAATTTACGACTGAGGATTGGATTTGTTATCATCATGCTCCAGAATCTCAATCAACCGGAATTGTGTAATGGAACAAGATTGGTCGTTAAGCAACACAAGAATAATGTCATTCAAGGAACGATACTCAAAGGCGAATTCAAGGGCAAGGTAGTGTCCAAGAACTCCACCTATTTCAAATGGTTCAAATGGTTCTTACTAAGTCTAAGTAAGAAATCAGAAAACTTCTACTTTGAGGATACGCTTATTCCCCCCCACACATCTCCGTATACCTCCTCATACTCTAGCTAAAAATCCAGGCAACTAGTACGATTTGAAATTGGTTCACTGTTGTAGAACCCCTAGGTCCTAAGTACACCAAGAAGTCTGCACCTTGTAATAATTCTTGCGCTTTGCTGTACTTTTCGGTACTAGTATCTATGTTATTGTTTTGATTCGCTATGTTATCTGGACACAATACTTGAGGGTGTGTTGGTGTGAGTTACGTTATTAAGGGCGAATCATCAAGCTTGAGACCGAGCTTGGGACCGGTGTGCTAGTACTTCCTGAACCAAACAATATATTCATTTCCTTCATGACTATCCACCCGCTGCTCTAGCACCTCTGATTCAAGTTCTTAATTTAAAATTAGAAGTAACGAAAGATAATACATTTTTACTTGAGCCACTTAGAAATAAGTTGTTTAGAAATTGTTCACCACTTCGATACTGGCAGGCTATGCCGCAATTCACTCTTCGACTTCTTACTTTCAATCTTCGGTAAACGATTAAATGTACACTTTTCATTTTCGTGGCAACTTATGTTGTTGTTGATTGATTGTTGAACCTGGTCTGCTAATGGTATATAAAATCAATATAATTGCAACATCTTCAAAAAGAGTGAATGTTTTGATCACGGTAACTATCTTACTGTTCGAAGTTAAGCACATAGTCACAGACAAGTGTTACTTAAGAAAGATGATCTCAGGCAGGTATATTAGAAATATGACACGGAGGGTCCGCTTTGGAAACACCATTTGAAGCAGTAGAATAAACCTTTCCATGTGGTTTATATCAGTACCAGTGTTTTGTGAGTCATAAACAATATCCTAGGGTTATTGTTTTCTAATAACCTCCTTGTTTGCAAAGTTCAATACGTTCAAACACGGCCAATCAACTCGGCCGTGTTCTAATTCAAAGTGGCAAACATCAGTCAGTTAATTTCATTTAAGTAACTTAAAGCTATTATAAAGATTACGAAAAACATTGCACTCAATGCACTGCATTTAATCAGGCTACGGGATGTTCTTAAAACTGTTACAAATATTATTTCAACAAGTTTACCGATATGTTTTTCAACTTTTTAAGGTATCATAAAAAAAAGTTTTATTCATATCACTTAAATCTAGTGACAAGATTGCAACAGTATTCTTTGCAATGCTTAATATTAACCTTTTGCAATTATTATAATCTTATAATTATTATTCATATATTTTTATTATTTATCTATTATTTTATTATTAACATTTACAAAATAGTATTCTGTTTTAACTTACATGTTCAACTTCATGTGACCTTTAGAAGAAAAATACATAAACAAGATTAATCATCTCGATTTCGAAGAAATTTGCGGATATTTTCCGGAATACGTTTCATCAATCGGCACACCCCAAGCAACGCACAACGGTCAAACATGGTTGCTGCAACTTAATTATAACTAAATTGAATCACAAAACAATCACTTTAACTGGTTTGTAACACGTGTGCTACTAGGGACATTATTCTCATCCATCGTTATGGCAATCTTATTTCACTTGGTTCTCAATTTATTGATGCTTTTTGACGACACTCGCCATTTGACCTACGAGATTTCTCTTCAGCACAGCCCAAAATCTTTGTATCGGTTCTGAGCTGGGGTAGCGGTTGGTGGTTGAGTGCTTTCCGTATAAACTGAACACCGTTGGTTTCCATACCACTGCAGCGATCGTTTCACCTGTAATGACAGCTTGCAAGATCTGGCCAAAACATGACCAGAACATGACCATCGGCCTTTACATAGGTTTGATCATCCATGAGGAGACAGCCATTGTCAACACCTGATCCATACAGTTTTTGGCACGGATTCTTGCCACATTGTTCTGCTTCTGATCCCGCTCTGGTTTCCGCAGGCACGGCACGCACCTTGAAGCCTGCCCGGAGACGAGTCCGTTGCATGATACTGCGTGCGGCACGAAATTTTTGGCCAAATCGCGGTCTGAGATGTTGGGGTTTGCCTCAATGTTCTTGATGATTTTTCTGCAGCTGCCGGTTGACAGTACCCGCCCGACGCTTGCTTTGAGGCTTGCGATCCGTCGACAAAGTTTCTCTTTATTTTTTCTAAACACGCCACACGAAATTTCAGGGAAAACCCAACACTTAAGCAAGTTTTGGCCTTAACCGCGAAGGTGCGCACAATTATATTTCTTCTTTCTTCTTCTCTTTTGTATTTCTCTGAAACACGTTCGAACTTGGCCGCGAAAAAAAAACTTCTGTATCAATATCATCATATACAACACTTTGATTGTTATTTTTTGTATTCTCCCAAGCGCGGAAGTAACGATTTTTGATGAAGTTTGTCAGAAGCAGATAATGTCTGCGAAGCGCCAGGAGTGGACGGTAATTTATTGCTAGAACGAATAGACATGAAGAGAAAATGTATTGATAGTTCCGTATAGGGCAACGGCAGGCTTTGAAATTGAAAGATACAAGTTTGAAAACGAGCGGAGGGCATTGAACGGTAGTATCCGAATCAGGCACATAAAATTTTACCATACTACCCCACCCTGCATTGCTACGAGTTTGAATCTCACCCCCGGACAAGTTACAAAAATTCCCAAAGAGATATTTGAGTGACTAAGACGGGAGATGAACCAGCCCAAGGCTGAAAATCTCGATAATCAAGGAAGTAACTAACATAGCACAGCAACTGTTGTGGCAGTCAACAACAGATACAAAGTGTGACGTCGCCAGCAGTGCGGAACCGTATCCTGTTCCTCTCCATAACGGAAACTGGGTAGCAGATAGAGCGGTGAAGGCTGCGATACAAGTGATGGGCAGATTCTCCATCCAGGAAGTAGTGTGCAGTTCATGCAGAGTTCATGATTGCCAAAATCAAAGGGATCTTTGTATGTAGCTGCTATGCACCCCCATCAAATCCACCAGATGCTGGATGCACTGACTGAAAAGCTAATTGAAAAAAGACCGGTCGTCATCGGAGGAGACTTCAATGCTTGGGTTATGGAGTGGGGCAACAGATGTACCAACGCTAAAGGGTTCAGCCTGCTGGAAGCTCTGAAAAAGCTGGAAGTAACACTATCAAACGTGAATCCGTCATCGATGTTACCTTCTGTAGTCCGTTGCTGGAGAGCATGTGAGTAGTATACCCATAGTGACCATCTGGCGATCCGGTAGCGGCCAATGAAATTCTGCCGCGTGTCCAGAGAGCAAAAACCACAGCAGACAGAGAGGTACATAGGGTGAGCAGCCATGACCGAATTAAAACGGGAGATAAGACTGAGCAAGACGAACTGCTACAAGCAGCTGTGCCGAGACGCTGATGTTTACCCCTGGAGCGACGCGTACCGTATTGTCATGGCAAAGATCAAAGGCCCATCAATAAAAGCAGAGCTATGTCCAGCAAAATTGAAGGTTATCGTAGATGGACTCTTCCTGACGCTTGAGCTAACAACGTGACCACTTACTCCTTATAGCGAGGAAACAAAAAGTAACGTTGATGGCAGGCAAGTCTCAAATGAGGAGCTCGTGGCTTGTGGTGAAAGGGTTTAAGGTAAACAAGGCACCCGGACCGGATGGAATCCCTAACGTAGCTCTGAATGCGGCCATTCGGGCATTCCCGAAAATGTGCTGCAGAAATGTCTAGAGAAAGGCCACTTCCCCGACAGGTGGAAAATACAGAAACTAGTGTTACTGCCAAAGTCAGAAAAGCCTCCGGGGGATCCAGCATCGATTTTCCAGTTGGATACGCTCAGGAAACTCCTGGAGAGGATCATCCTCAACAGGTTGAGAAAATTTACTAAAAGCTAGCACAGGCTATCGAGGATGCAATTCGGTTTCCGGAAAGGGAAGTCTACGGTGGATGCTATGCGGAGAGTGGTCGAGACACTCGTAAAGGTGTCCAAACAGAAGCGGAGAGGCAATCAATATTGCGCTATTGTAACGATTGACGTTAAGAACGTCTTCAATAACGCCAACCGGGCGGCTTTTGCCGAGCCGCTGCACAGAATGAGCATCCCTGATTACCTCTGCAGAATTACTGTAAAGTTACTTTCATAACCAAGTGCTGATCTACGAGACGGCCGTGGGGCGAAAATCAGCGAACATCACGGCGGAAGTGCCGCAAGGTTCCATCCTTGGTCGAACACTTTGGAACGGGATGTACAACGGGGTGTCGACGCTGAAGCTGCCTAAAGGGGAAGAAATCGCTGATTTTGCAGATGACATCATATTATCATTGAAACGCGAAACATTGGAAGAATTGAAAACTGGAGCAGAGGACGAAGCTGCAAATAGCCCACTACTAAACGGAGGTGCTGATGGTCAACAACTGCAAAGCGGTACAGCGAGCAGAAATCGTCATCGGAGGGCCTGACATAGCCTCTAAGCGCATGCTGAAGTATCTGGGTGTCATGATCGACGACCGGCTAAAATTCAACAGCTACGAAGATTATACCTGAGGGAAGGCGGCGAAGGCCATCAATGCAGTAGCTAGAATCATGCCGAATAAAGGGTGTATTCGATAAAAATGGCACACAGAAAATCTTCTGTAACTTTTGAATCGTATGAGTAAAAACCTAGAAATTTGAGTAGATCTTATCCATAGTGTATTATTTACATCTGCCAAGTTTCATAGTTATACATTCAGTAGTTCCAGTCATGTCGTCGAAACAAGAAATTGTCCGTGAGAAAATTTTGTGCACTCACAATCAAAATCCAGGGGCGTCCCACCGGTGGATTGCTAAAAGGCTTGGAATTGCAAATACAACTGTAACTCGTGTGATAAGAACCTTCAAGGAGCGTCTGAGTGTCCAAAGGAAGGAAGGGAGTGGTCGTAAAAGTGGTCCAATGGACAGTAAAATGGCCAGGAAAGTCGTACAACAATTCAAGAACCGTCCAAACATGTCAATTCGAGATGTCGCTAAAAAGTCTAAGGTGTCAGTCGGTTTTGTGCAGAAAACCATGAAACGTGCTGGGTTACATGTTTACAAAGTGCAAAAAGCCCCAATCCGGAATGAAAAACAAAACATCACTGCGAAAACCCACGCCCGGAAACTTTACACGAAGCTGCTCACCAAATCCGGTTGCATCGTGATGGATGACGAAACATACGTCAAGGCCGACTTCCGTCAACTTTCTGGGCAAGAATATTTCGGTGCCAAGTCGAAGTTCGATGTTCCGGACGATGTTCGAAAGAAGAAACTATCGAAATTTGCAAAGAAGTTTCTAATCTGGTAGGCGATTTGCGGATGTGGTGAAATAAGTGCTCCCTTCATCACTTCCGGATCAATAAACGGTGCGATTTACACGGTAGAGTGCCTTAAGAAGCGTCTCTTGCCATTCATTAAGAAGCACAAAGGATCAACTCTGTTTTGGCCTGATCTAGCATCCTGCCACTACGCTCGAAATGTATTGGAGTGGTACCGAGCCAACGGAGTC